>SKCR01010745.1:0-22156 GCA_019454045.1 Zanthoxylum bungeanum
TTTTTGTGGTTGCAGGGATTTTGGGCCGAGGCTAACATTTAAAACAAAGATCAACCGAGCGAACCCGAGGCTAAACAAATGAATTAAATTTGATAAGGTATTATTTTTTAAAAATTTTCCCTTCCAACATCCGTTTCCCGCGACTTCCGCAACTTATCGGGTAGTGCCTCCCTACGAGTCTCATCATTGGGCTTTATGCAAAAAACCAGTGCCTACAATATTCCATATTGAATATATTTCTGGAGAATTGGGTAGGCATGGTGCTTTGCTGGAACCAACCATGTCTTGTAAATCGGTAAGAACGTGATACCGGGTACGCACTTGTTCGGATAGTTCGACAACCGTATTTACTGCCAAAATATCAATTGATCTCTTGGGTCGCTTCCCAAAGATTCAACGATGACATTTGACTCGAACATAATTAATCTGGGATTAATTATGAGAGAGAAAATTAATCTGGGATTATTTCGGTAAGAATTAATCTGGGATTAATTATCAAAGTGAAAATTAATCTGGGATTAATTGCGTCGAGAATTTATTTGGGATTAAATTCGTCGAGAGGAGAGAACGCGGTTAATTTGGAATTAATCGGCAAAATGAATTTAATAGTGAAATTAGATTTAACTATTTAATTATTTGGGCTAAAATAATATATTAGATATATTAATTGAAATTGGATTTCAATACGAAATTAAAATTGGATTTAAATTCAAGCGAATGAATTAATTTGGAATTAATTCATAAGTGACTTTCGTAATAATTTTACGAGGCATTATTATTTAATTAAATTGAATTTAATTACGTCGCAACAGAAAATTTGTTTAATCAGATTAAACGAACCCGAGCCCGAAGTGTATAGTCTCACCCAACTTGAATTTTGAATTTAAGTGTGGGACCCACCAACTTACATCACTAGTCATTCAAGTTGACGGAAGTGGTTGAGAGCTTTTATGGTAACTTCTCCAACACACTTTACTTTTTGTTTTGCTTTTTGGAAAAGCATATACCCCGCTTTTTGCTTGGCATTTTGGTAGTTGTTTTTAGAAAAAAAAATACAAAAAATACTCTCTCTCCATATTCTTTGCCATTGCCGAAACTTCATCTCTATTGGAGAGAAAATTTTTCTTTCAATTTTGGACATTGCTAGTGTTGGACAATTATGACCCATAGCGTCACTATTTGTACAGATCATAATGATGTTGTACAAATTAACTATGTGACAAAGGAGATTGCTCTCTTATCATTTGTGATTAGATCACCAAGATATATAAATGATAGGAGGTCCCTATGATTTGTTCCTGGATTGAGAATGATATGAGACAGTATCATTCCACGAAGGATAAATCATTAAATATCCATAGTCAGAGTATTATCGAGATTGGACATCGATAAATACGTAAAAGACTAGTATTACACTTGTGCGCATTATGAGGGCATAATGGCATAGTTCTCATATATTTGGGTGTAGGATACACATGCACGTGTAATAGGAGGTTGTGTTTTACCGATGATACGGGAAACAGCTTCGCTCTGGATAGACCCCCTCGGAATTCCATTGGTAGTATGACTATGTGTCTATGGAAGTCCGAAATCAGGGTAGGTGTATTTGGTCTTAACCTGAGACTTGCACCGCTAATACTTGCGACAATCAATATACTTTGGTTTTCGTTGTCCAGGGCTTTAACCGGTTTCTGTGTACGCCTCTTCTGGGTATATCGAGAATCATAGTGTGTTGGGTGTGATGTCAAGACAGAAGTATCACTGCAGTCATATGGAGATGATGGTCACGTAGGATACGGTACTGGTTCTCTTATATGCTGCAGCTATCGGGATATTATGACAAAGTCATGTATATCCGATTATAGAGACTAGTCACCAGACATCTGACATGTGCTTCGTACGGGGCAGACACAATTCCAGCCCCAAGCCTAGCACGTGATCATCCGATACTGGATCGATATACGCAATACTACGTATACTACGCCTGATATAGATCGCTTATTCCTGTAAGCATGTTTCTGGAGAATTGGGTAGGCATGGTGCTTTGCTAGAAGCCAACCTTGTCTTGTAAATCGGTAAAACGTCGTACTTGGTACATACGTGTTCGGATAGCCCGACAACCGTATTTACTGCCAACATATCCGGGGATCTCATGGGTCGCTTCCCGAAGATTCACCGATGACGTATGACTCGCACTATATTAATATGGGATTAATTATGATGAGAGAGAAAATTAATCTGGGATTAATTACGGAGATATTTTATCTAGGATAAAATATCATTTAAAGAGAGAAAAATGATTAATTTGGAATTAATCGATAAAATAATATATTCGATATATTAAACGAAATTGGATTTCGACGCGGATGTGAAATTAGATTTTAATTCGGGCGAACGAATTAATTTAGAATTAATTCGTTAGGGACGTGAATAGTGATTTAGCTAGGCATAATCATTTAATTACGTCGCAAAGGAAAATTCGTTAATTTGGAATTAGCGAACCAGAGCCCGAGATTATTTGCAAGCGCATTCGCATTTGAATTTGAGTGCGGCACGTAAGTCAAATCAAGCGTCAAATCATTAGTCACATCAAGCATCAAATCACATGTCACTTTGAGTGATGTGACAAATTGATTGATTGAGTGATGTGAGTTGTTGGAGTTGTTGGAGTTGTTGGATGGCTTTGAAAGCCTTGACTTTTGAAAGCAAAATGCGTATATGATTTTTTGAAAATCAATTACCATTTTTTTTAACACAACCTAACACTTCTCTCATCTCTCTCTTCTCTCCCATTCTCACGCCCAAAGTGGGCAGTCCACTGCCTTCTAGTTTTGCTCACTGCCGTGAGTTGAAGAGAAGCAATGGTTGATTTTGTTGCAAAATCAAAGTGCTAACACATTCCGGAGTTGTCCGTAGGTGATAGGGAAACCCACCCGTGTGCATGGAATCATTTCATCACAAAGCTTGGAGCTTCAATGACCCTTCCTTGGCCGAATCTTGAGGATCAAAAATGGAGGACTGCCGAATGCACCAAGGAGGCATAAAATAGTTTTTGTCTTCACCGCATCGTCTCAACCGATCATTGTGAGTATTCCGCACCTCCCTTGAATGTATTCACATGTGTTTCTTGCTTGATAATTGATCCTTGTGACCTTAGAGAATTCCAACAATGGTATCTTGAGCCAATATTGAGCATGAAAATGATTTAGGGTTAAAAATTGGGTAAAATGAATTTGAGCATGATTTAATGAAATTGGATGATTTAGTATGTTTAAGTGTTGTTGAATTGAAGATTGATTGGATCAATTTCAATAAATTTTGTTTGGAACAATTTTCCCCAATTTTTATGGCTTGGCCGAAAATTAGATGAACCCTAATGTCTTTGAGGTTTTGATTTTTGATCATTGGATGAGTTGGAAATCAATTGGGTAATGTTGATTTAAAATTCAATTGGATTGAAAATGAATTGGACATTAAAAGCCCCCCACAAAGCCGAGAGTTAAAGCATGGTTTATGGGTTTGATTTTTTGTTAAATTGTGTTGGACATGATTTAATATTGATAAGTATGATTAATTATGCTAATTTGGTGTTTTGGAAATATTGATTTGGTTAATTAATAATGTTATACACTTTAGGTAATTTAATTGAGAAATTTGAAATTTTTGGAATTAAATTATTTGGGCTTAAATTGGATTTTGGCTTGTAATGTTGTAAATGGGCTAATTGGGCTTGGTTGTACTAAGTTGGGTTTAGGCTAAATTGGTTGGATCCAATTGGGCCTAAAACCGCTTCCAAAAGCCCAAATGCGACTAATGGACCTTTAATTATTTAATTGGGCCTAATGGGCCTAAATTGATTTCTGGGCTTATGGGGTAACTCCTTGATTGGGTTTTGGTTATTGGGTTTGACCCGAGTTGACCAAAAGTCCACGCCTTAAGAAATTAATTAAAAGCCCATTGGACTTTAATTAAATTGACGTTGGACGTTAATCGGGTTTTGAGACCCGTGACGATAAATTTGGAATTTAAGTCGTAAAGGTTCGTCAAATAAAGTGTAGTATTTAATTTGGAATTAATTAGCGAATTAGTATTAAATACAAATTGAATTGGATTTAATTATGTAGTTTAATTTAATTCGAGAATTCGTATTTTGAGTACTTATTCGCAAAACGAGTTTGACTCGCGCAAAATCAAATCTTTGTTTGAACATTGGATGGTCACTAATTATCATATTAATTAATTTGATTAGATTGATTGATAACATGCTTGTGTGAATACATGGTTGCGATGCATGAATAGTGTATATCAGATGGATATTAGATGGGTGGGACAATTTTAGAAATTGTTGTAATAAATTTGATTTATTAATTGGACCTGCGTGTCCAGCCTTATTACCTCCTTATTCTTTGTATTCTCTTCTCACCTATTCCCCTCAATGTAAATGAGGTTTCTTTAGAAGTGTAGTGTAACGGGTAAAAGTAAATACTTGTGCTAGCGGGAGAGAGGAAAGGGAGAGATTTGATCTAGGATCAATGTGTAAAGTATCCATCCGCATATCATTATTATTTATTTATATGCGCTTTATTATGTATTTAGAATGCATGTTTAAAGGTGTATGATGATGAGACCTTAACAAAGATAATAAATTTGTTGCCAATTTGCACGCGAAAAACCTTCGCAAAATAGTAACCATTTTTCCTTCCATTGAGTGATTCTTACTCAAGATCCAAGACTGGCATTGGCTTATTGGCCAAAGTCAAGGCCTTTGTCCGTCGAGGATGTGTTTGAATCACGAGAGCTTTGTTCCATATCAGTGTCTTGTCCAAGTTGTGGTTTGTTTGCCAAAGTCAAGACCACTTCTTGTCCATCGACATTGATTACGAAGCTTTCCATGGTCAATGGGTCACGCTTGACTGGGATCACTAAGTTTGTTGTGCCATATATAAGATATATGTTTCGGACTTGGTTGTCCCCCTACTGGATCTAGGAATTGGATTGGATCCAATTGATCTTAGAGATCTACCTAGTTAATTATCATACAATTTGTTGGCCAAAGTCAAGATTGTGTGATATTTAACGGGATCCTAGCCCGCTAGGAAACACAGTTTCCCGAGTACTCGACAGAGGGTTAGAGGCTCGCCGAAAAATAGTGGGAGGCAAGAATTGAATTTCCAATATTCGTTTAATTACTTGCCATACGCGCTCAAAACAAATATCATTCGTCAAATAAATTAAATGTTAGTTGGACTAATATTTAAATTGTTGTTTTAATTAACAGTTGGACTGTATTCAAACAATACAATTATAGTTAATTAAATAGTTAGACTATAATAATCATTATAATAAATAGTACCAAAATCATTGATTAAATAGTTGGACTATTAGAATCAAGAGAAAAATGAAAGATTGGCATTTAAAACATAATCCTAGGGAAAATGTATTTAAATGGTTTAATTTTCAAATTGGGAATAAAATTTCAGGATGGTCCTGGAAACTAATAACTTACTTTATTTGATAAAATAACATATTAGGCCTAAGCCCGGACTTAAGCAAATAGTAGAGCATGATCTTTGGAAGATTCATGTGATGATAACTTAAGTGCTTAATCCATTAAGCTTGTCGTAGTAGACTCCTTAATATCTTAATCAGAACTAAGGATTAGATCCTTAAAGTATGATACTGAAATTGAAGGATCTTCATAAATCTATACTTAGATTTTAGAAGTACTAAAATTGCAATAATAACTCTTGGAGAGTTAATGACTATTCTCAAGGAGACAAAGTCAAAACTTTGCAATTAGGCAAGTAGCGCAAGGCGACCCTTACTTCGATGTTCTAGCAACCTGAGGCTTGGCCAAAGGCTACTGGAATGTGAAAAGGACAAAGGCAAAATCATTATAATCTTCTGGGAAGATAAAAGACATATCCGAAAATGTCTGCCTAAATGTGGCAAACGGGATCGCGGAAGCGTGACTGCCGTATGGACAAAGCAGACATGAAGGAATTGAAGATGGGGCAAGGCTCTGACTTCAAATATGTTTGTCAACATTATGTTCACTACTAGTATTAAAATTGGATTTTAAATACTTAGTGTGATACATGAATATATACTGATGTTCATAATCTGATATGAGCAGGATACTGACATCTATTGAGATTAATCTGCGAATTGAGAACGGGACGAAAGTCGCTGTTTTGACCGTAGATACCTGAATTTAGGGACTACCCTTCGGGTGTGTACTTAAATTATGAAACTTTTAAAATGTAACTAGTTTGACTAGAAACATTATCTCTATATCAGGGTTTAACCCGTTGCGGGTATACTTTTATATTCTAGAACACTAAAGTGTTTTATTATATAAAGATGATATTGAGATAAACACATTAGATGTGAATAACAGAATTTATATTTTGAATATAAATAAATCTCAAACATATAACATGACAAACAAATAACTCAAACTGATATGATCAGAAGAAACATATTGTGGCATTGTTGTCTGGGACACAATTAAACAAGACTCGTATATCCACACTTTTGAAGAGTGGGTACTAGGACTAATTTGATTCCATTCAAATAAAGTCAACGAATCTAGTTTATTGGGCAATGTGCCTAAAACACTATTTACTTGGTAAAAGTGAAAATGTCACCGATCTGTTAGCCCTAGTTCATAGTGAAGCAAGTGGGCCCATGTCTAGCTAGGCTAGAGGTGGATATGAATATTTCGTGACCTTTACGGATGTGGCATCGCGTTATGGTTATGTGTTTCTTTTGGAACACAAATCAGAAACTTTTAGAGTTTCGACACGAAGTAGACAAACAGATCGGCTAAAGTATTAAACTGTCACGGTAAGACCGTAATGGAAAATACTTAAACAATAAGTTTCTCGTATACTTGAAAGAGTATAGTATTCTTTCAATGAGGACTCCTTCCGGAACACGTCAATTTGACGATGTGTCCGAACCGAGTAACCGAATTTTGTTGGACATGATAAGGTTAATCATGAGTCGCTCTGAGCTACCATTTCCTTCAACGGATACACGTAAACAGTGCAGAACTTATTTAGAATAAGGTTCCATAAAATCTGTTTGACAGATATCATATTAGAAGCCAAATGGGTCGATAACAAATCTAATTAGATTAGATATAGTTCTTTTAGCAGCTGAGCTAGGCTGCAACACATGCTAAAAAATTAATGGGCTCATCAACGATCCAGATACATACTTCGATATTCATCTGATTCGTTCGGATCATACATCGTGGCAATGTGATGATCAAATAAATCGCATCAGATGATAATCATGCAAATCCGCTGACGAAAGCATTTTCTCAGCAGTTTGAGCGAACCGTACATAGTTCGGGTGGTAGACTCTCGAGTGACTGGCTATAGGCCAAGTGGGAGATTGTTGGACAATTATGACCCATAGCGTCACTATTTGTACAGATCATAGTGTTGTTGTACAAATTAACTATGTGACAAAGGAGATTGCTCTCTTATCATTTGTGATTAGATCACCAAGATATATAAATGATAGGAGGTCCCTATGATTTGTTCCTGGATTGAGAACGATATGAGACAATATCAGTCCACTAAGGATAAATCATTAAATATCCCTAGTCAGAGTATTATCGAGATTGGACATCGATAAATACGTAAAAAACTAGTATTACACTTGTGCTCGTTGTGAGGGTATAACGACATAGTTCTCATATATTTGGGTGTAGGATACTCATGCAAGTGTAATAGGAGGTTGTGTTTTACCGATGGTATGGGAAACAGCTTCGCTCTGGATAGACCCCCTCGGAATTCCATTGGTAGTATGACTATGTGTCTATGGAAGTCCAAAATCAGGGTAGGTGTATTGGTCTTAACCTAAGACTTGCACCGCTAATACTTGCGACAATCAATATACTTTGGTTTTGGTCGTCCAGGGCTTTAACCGGTTTCAGTGTACGCCTCTTCTAGGTATATCGAGAATCGTAGTGTGTTGGTTGTGATGTCAAGACGGAAGTATCACTCCAGTCATATGGAGATGATGGTCACGTAGGATACAGTACTGGTTCTCTTATATGCTGCAGCTATCGGGATATTATGAAAAGGTCATGTATATCCGATTATAGAGACTAGTCACCAGACATCTGACATGTGCTTCGTACGGGGAAGACACAATTCCAGCCCCAGGCCTATCACGTGATCATCCGATACTGTATCGACATACGCAATACTACGTATAGTACGCATGATATAGATCACTTATTCCTGTAAGCATGTTTCTGGAGAATTGGGTAGGCATGGCGCTTTGCTAGAAGCCAACCTTGTCTTGTAAATCCGTAAAACGTCGTACTTGGTACGTACGTGTTCGGATAGTCTGACGACCGTATTTATTGCCAACATATCCGAGGATCTCATGGGTCGCTTCCCGAAGATTCACTGATGACGTATGACTCGCACTATATTAATCTGGGATTAATTATGATGAGAGAGAAAATTAATCTGGGATTAATTACGGAGATATTTTATCTGGGATAAAATATCATTTAAAGAGAAAAAAACGATTAATTTGGAATTAATCGATAAAATAATATATTCGATATATTAAACGAAATTGGATTTCGACGCGGATTTGAAATTAGATTTTAATTCGGGCGAACGAATTAATTTAGAATTAATTCGTTAGGGACGTGAATAGTGATTTAGCTAGGCATAATCATTTAATTACGTCACAACGGAAAATTCATTAATTTGGAATTAGCGAACCCGAGCCCGGGATTATTTGCAAGTGCATTTGCATTTCAGATTCGAGTGCGGCACGCAAGTCAAATCAAGCGTCAAATCATTAGTCACATCAAGCGTCAAATCACATGTCACTTTGAGTGATGTGACAATTTGATTGATTGAGTGATGTGAGTTGTTGGAGTTGTTGGATGGCTTTGAAAACTTAGACTTTTGAAAGCAAAATGCGTATATGATTTTTTGAAAATAAATTACAATTTTTTTTAACACAACCTAACATTTCTCTCATCTCTCTATTCTCTCCCATTCTCACGCCCAAAGTGGGCAGTCCACTGCCTTCTGATTTTGCTCACTGCCGTGAGTAGAAGAGAAGCAATGGTTGATTTTGTTGCAAAATCAAAGTGCTAGCACATTCCGGAGTTGTCCGTAGGTGATAGGGAAACCCACCCGTGTGCATGGAATCGTTTCATCACAAAGCTTGGAGCTTCAAGGACCCTTCCATGGCCGAATCTTGAGGAGCAAAAATGGAGGACTGCCGAATGCACCAAGGAGGTAGAAAATAGTTTTTGTCTTCACCGCATCGTCTCAACCGATCATTGGGAGTATTCTGCACCTCCCTTGAATGTATTCACATGTGTTTCTTGCTTGATAATTGATCCTTGGGACCTTAGATAATTCCAACAGCTAGCACAATAAGAGTCAAAAGAAGGTGATAGGGAAACTCACCCTTGAGTTTGGAATGAAAAAGAAAGCTTGGAGCTTCCACACATCCATGAAAAAGATTTGAATCTTAACCGATCAAAGTAAGTAATTTCCGCAACTTGTCTTTGATTTATTCACACACAAATCATCTTTGTGATCTTGTGGCATGTGTAGAACACTAACAGTTTTCTTGCTTAGATTAGGAAGTGAGTAAATGTATTTGATTTCCTCATTAGCATAAACTCATGCATTTCCATGTGCATAACTCGATCATAGGAATTTTATTCATGTCTTAATCATTCTTGAATTTCATGCTTTGTAGATTCGACACAAAATATCTCGTCGGACTTTAAAATCATGATATAGTATTGTGAGTGGATGTTATGTTTTAATGTTTTTCATTTTAAGATTTTTTTCACTTTAAACTAAATTCTTTTACAATATAAATTAAGTTTTTTTATAATTTAGATTAAGATTTTTATGGATATCAATTTCTTGATCTTGCTATCCTGTTTTCAAGGTTACCATACTTTTCATTTATTAGTTTTCGATGTTTCTAAAGTATATGTTGCTATCAAGGATTGAGGTAGTTTTTTACGACTTTATTGTTGATTTTCATATTAGTTATGCACGTATATGATTTCTTCTGAGTTGGTTTATATGTTACATATTTTCAAACACTAGTGGATTTCCACTCCCTCTGTTTAGCATCCCGGGTTCGCTCATGTTGCCTCATGGGATACTAATCACCCTCATAGGCTTATTTATGTTCATGTGCACGTCTGCTACTTACGTGGTGCCAAGTCCCGCTAAGTAGGCTTCACACCCCTAAGCTATGAAGCTAATATCATTTCTATGACTGTGTTTTATATTTTAAACTTTCTGTTTGCCGCGTGATATGAATTTTCTATATTTATGATTTGAAACATTTCAAGCTGGTTTACCAATTTTGTTTTATTATATAAACATATTTTCACATTCATTTAATTTTCGCATTCACTCATTGAGTCTTCATAAACTCACTCCCCCACTCTCACAGTTTTGGGCGCAGGTCTATCTCTAACCTCTCGGTGAGGTCCTTTCAGATCAAGTGGCTCAATTCAGAGGAGATAGACATCAGCTGCAGTCGTAGTGTCATATATGTCAATGGTCCACATATATGTATCTTATGTAGGCTGTGGGGCCAAGAATTACCGTCATGTGAAAATCATTTGGTCATACAAAGTTTAATGTAAAATAATTATACACACACACACACATACGTGCACACACACACACATCATATTAAATATTTGGATGTTTTATGTCACCTATATATGATACCAGGTTTATTTAATGAAAATATGGTGATACACACACACACACAAACACACATTTATATGGTGAATGAGTCCATTCAGGAGTATCAGGGTATGTCCCATACTTCATTACAGGTAATGCATTTGCATGTCAATGGCTTAGATGATGGTTATCCCTTCTTATACTGGTCATATCTTAGATATATTGGGATGTGATCGCACGGCCTTAGGGATATATGACTGTAGTGGTTGGGCTACGATGTTTTCTATACAATGTATGCCCGGGAACACTCGTGTGTGAGGCATCACCGTTCCAGGTTTCATCAACTCCAAGTAAGTTTTCTCACATTTCTTTGGAAAATCTTATGTAATAATATCCATGTAGCATGAGCAGTTACTATTCCTTTAGACCACATATGGCAACTAATTGTGTACAGTAAATTCTTGGCTCAGTAAACCCCTAAATTCAGTACAAGGATACAATTTAGCTTCATGAACATGCAACAGGTTCTCAGCTACTTTGGTGGTTTGACTTTCCGATATCTATGTTTTCATTCATGCTCGCAAGATCATTTTCGAAAGGGTTTAAGACCATTAGTATATAGTAGATCCTTTTGGAATAACTAAGATCATGATATGCCATGTACCATAATTTTTAGAATCATTGGTTAGGAAATTTCGTTCTGACGCCGTCCCTCCCATACCTATTCTAAAATAGGCAATAGATTCCATCAGAATGATACTCACTGGCAAGCATGTACCAATACATAACCTTACTTAGCGTTCCATTTTTTCCTTTCCTTTCGACAAAGAAATAGGTAACAGTGCCACCGAGGAAGTATAATTTTTATACTAGTAGGCCTCAATTGGAAACCACGATCCTTAGGAAATACATGCCATTAGGGTTAGTCCCGATATTTCTATTCATAATCAGAATCATCTGAAACCTTAAAAGCAAGATAATAAGCTATGTACCAAATGTGACATAGTTTGTAGTACATGTGATGTACTGCACATGTAGAAACTCATGAATAAGTGGCTGAAGTTGTTTACCTATGATAGCAGCAGCCATACATGTCAAGAGAAACCAAATCCCATTGCCTCAGAAACTTTCCCCGATAGTTAAAGGCCACCCAACCAGACTTCAGGTGAACCCAGATAATTAAGAACTATAATGATCTAGATTCTCGATAGACGCCCTTCCATTTAATCCAATAAACCTTGTTTTTTATCAGAACTCGAGAAATCATCCATTGAACTGACCGGCGTAATCACACGCGTATAACGCAAGCGCACGTACCGTTCAAGTAGTATAAAAAGTATCGATCCCACGAGGACTTAAAACGTTTTGTTATCAATTTATGAAGTTAAATGTTTACAAGTATCTAATGGATTGATTGTTTGATTGGGTGGTGACTTTAAAATTAAAACAAGTAAATAAATTGTTAGAAAGTAGATTGAAGAAAATTCAAATTTATAAAACTATCCAGGGTTGTGAATCCTTCCAATATCTTTTTAAAAGATGAAGTAGTTATTTTACGTTTGTGTAATATATTGGTTTATTAACCTGGAACACGAAATTATGTAAAAGCCTCTTCCGATGGTAAAATACAAATACCCAGTATAACCCAATTAATCATATTCCTATGTTAACCAAGTTATCTGAATTCATTAAGATTAAGTTCCAATTATGACTACCCCGCCCGACAAGTATATTCCTATCATGTAAGGAAATCTATTAAAGGGTTATCTATCCCCAAGGAAGATCGTGGGCTATTGATGTTGGACAATTATGACCCATAGCGTCTCTATTTGTACAGATCATGGTGTTGTTGTACAAATTAACTATGTGACAAAGGAGATTGCACTCTTATCATTTGTGATTAGATCACCAAGATGTATAAATGATAGAAGGTCCTTATGATTTGTTCCTGGATTGAGAATGATATGAGACAATATCAGTCCACGAAGGATAAATCATTAAATATCCCTAGTCAGGGTATTATTGAGATTGGACATCGATAAATGCGTAAAAGACTAGTATTATACTTGTGCACGTTGTGAGGGCATAAACGTCATAGTTCTCGTATATTTGGGTATAGGATACTCATGCAAGTGTAATAGGAGGTTCTGTTTTACCGATGGTACGGGAAACAGCTTCGTTTTAGATAGACCCCCTCAGAATTCCATTCGTAGTATGACTATGTGTCTATGGAAGTTCGAAATCAGGGTAGGTATATTTGGTCTTAACCTGAGACTTGCACCGCTAATGCTTGCGACAACCAATATACTGTGGTTGTGGTCTTCCAGGGCTTTAACTGGTTCTGTGTATGCCTCTGTTGGGTATATTGAGAATCGTAGTGTGTTGAGTGTGATGTCAAGATGAAAGTGTCACTCCAGTCATATGGAGATGATGATCGTGTAGGGATACAGAACTGGTTCTCTTAAAAGGTTGCAACCATCGGCATAATATGACTTGGTCATTATTATCCGATAATAAAGAGACTAGTTGCTTGTATTCCGATATATGCTTCGTACGGGGCAGACACTGTACCAGCCCCAGGCCTTGCATGTGATCATCCGATACTGGATCAAAATACGCAATACTACGTATACTAAGCCTGATATAGATCCTTATATTCCTGTAAGGATATTTCTGGAGAATTGGGTAGGCATGGTGCTTTGCTAGAAGACAACCTTGTCTTGTAAATCGGTATAAACGTAGTACTAGGTACTTACGTGTTCGGATAGTCCGACGACCGAATTTACTGCCAACATATCCGGGGATCTCATGGGTCGCTTCCCGAAGATTCACCGATGACGTATGACTCGCACTTTTAATTAATCTGGGATTAATTAGATGAGAGAGAAAATTAATCTGGGATTAATTGCAGAGATATTTTATCTGGGATAAAATATCAATTAAAGAGAGATAATGATTAATTTGGAATTAATCGATAAAATAATATATTCGATATATTATACGAAATTGGATTTCGACGCGGAATTAAAATTAGATTTTAATTCGAACGAACAAGTTAATTTAGAATTAATTTGTTAGCGACGTGAATAGTGATTTCGCTAGGCATAATCATTTAATTGCGTCGCAACGGAAAATTCGTTAATTTGGAATTAGTGAACCCGAGCCCGAGATTGTTTACGAGTGCATTCGTATTTCGAATTCGATTGCGGCACGCATGTCAAATCAAGCGTCAAATCGCTAGTCACATCTAGCGTCACATCATTCGTCTATCAAGTGATAGATGTCTTTCACTTTGAGTGATTGACGCCAGTCACTATTCACTGATTAATGGGAAGTGATGTGTGTGGTTGACATTTATGGCTTTAATGGTTTGACTTTTAGAAAGCCAAATGTGTGGTAAATGAATTTGAAATTCATTTAAGTGTATTTGATACACTTTTTGGCAACCAACTCAAAACTCTCTCTTCTCTCCTCTCCCTCTCATTCACGCCCACGGAGGGGCATTTTTCTTATGGTTTTGGCAGCCCACTGCCGAGAGCCAAAGATGAAAAGGGAAGAAAAATGTTTGATTTTTGTGGCAAAAATCAAGAGAGCTAGCACTCCGAGAGACATGCGAAGGTGATATGGAAGTCCACCCATGAGCTTGGAATCATTTGACGAAGCTTGGAGCTTGACGAAGATGACCTTCAAAGCCGAAAATGGGGACTGCAGTAGCAGCTCACTGCCAAGCACCATGGAGGCAAAAAATCATTTTTTGTTGCCTACCTGTGGGAACACAGAACTTGACGACGCTGTTCTAGGCTCGCGGCCTAGTTGGGAAGTACGAAATAACATGGAGTCGCCACCCGGTGTGAACGGGACAAAGATTTAAGGCCGCACTCACCCCTCGCAAGGGAATACCTCAAACCGTTGGGTTCGGAATGGTCCCTTACTTATGTCACTTGTGATGATATAATTTGTGCAATAAACTAACCGAATCTATTCAACATTCATTCTCAAGGGTACTTAGATCTAACATGCTTTCATCCAAATAATTCCACGCAATGTAACACAACAAGCATATTGAACCATTAAATCAACATGTATAAATCATTACCCAAACGCATCATAAACTAAGAACATGCATAATGAACAACCTAAACATGCTTTAACAAATAAATAACAAACTAAATTAAACCATGCTTTAAATAATAAACAAATAACCTAAAGACTATAACATGCTCAAATACAAATTTGGATGAGACGAGATATGTGTATCTTAAGTGGTACGTGGCATTGTATCCCGAGTGCAGACCATACTACCGTCCATTCGGAATCGGCTATGGAATTTACGTCCGGGTTTCCATCTGATATACCACAAAAGGGGAACACATATCCCGCTCATCCAACAATCACATCATGCCTCAAACGACTCTCATGCAATTATATATCAAAATAAATAAACAAGAATAAAGAAGATAAGTAAAAAGGGTGCCCTCAGGTCTAACCTCTTTTGTCGTCTCGAGAGAGGGTGTTACACGTCCGTTGGAAGGGTGATTGATCCGATACTTTTCCGATTTGTTAACTCAACGTCTTTCCTCGTTGTTTCACTGTTCGGGTTGCTGTTTTCACTCCATTTCGCTGCTGTTTGTGGTCTCGATTTTTGGCGGTAAAGATGCAGTTTTTTCTGGACTGTTTTTAGCAGTTTCTGGTCAGTTTTTCTTATGCAGTTTGGGTCAATTTCTGGACTGTTTTGGGGGGTATTTATGTGTCAGTTAAAGGCTTATTTATTAAGGGGTAATGAATTGAGTTGGCTTTTGTGCGGCAATGGGTGAAGTGGCTAGGTGGCAGGTGCGGTTTGTGGATTTGGCATCAGGTGACAGGTGTGTGAGAAGGCAGGTTGAAGGGCGTGTGGGCGAGAAGCAAAGACAGGTGGCGATGTGGGTCAGGGTTGCTCGGCAGGCCTGTGAGTGGGGCTTATGTGTTGGCTAGTTATGGAGTATTTGTGGCGCTGTGCGTGGACTGAATGCTATGGCTAGGGGGTGTGTTAACGTATTGGCTAGTTAGGCAAAGGCATTGAAGGCTGGTGGGGCATGTTGAGGGCGTGCTAGGGCAATTGACTTTGTAGGTATTTTAGCGTGAAGCCAGGGCAATTTGTGGGTGTTTGAGTGGTGCGCTCAAGGCCAATGCGGCAGACTGTGAGTGTAGCGTGGACGTGGGGCAATGCGTGAGAGCAGTGGCGTGAAGGTAGTGAGGGTAAGCAAGCGTGGAGGTGTGGCTTGGATTGTGAAGGTCTGGGTGATGGCTATGTGTGATGTTCACGTAAAAGGGGGTGTAGCTGCATGAAGGGGGGCCGAGAGAGATAAGAGTAGGGTTTCTTTCTTGTTTGTTGTCTTTGCCGTGAGTGTTTTTGCCAGCCAGCCAGCCAGGGTTTGGTAAGGGGGTGAATGGTTCTTTTTATAGGCCAAGGGAGGGGATTTACCTTGTTGGGGAATGAATAGGATTTGTGTATTAATTGAGGATATCTTTTAATTTAGTATGTGATAAGGAAAATCTTTTAATTAAGGGAAGTGATTTGATTTATTCTTTTTAGTTAATGATATGATTTATTTAAATTGGTAGGTGATTTAATTAAATTAGGAATGTGATTTATGTATTTTAGGAAAGAGATTTAATTTAATTTAGGAAGGTGATTTAATTTGTGTCATGTATTTTAATTTAATTTAATTTGTTTTAATTTAATTTCTGACATGTATTTAAATGTTTTAATTATTTAATTTGTGAGATGTGTTTTAAATGTTTTAATTATTTTTGGATGTGATTTAATGGGTTTGGTGTGTTTTAAAACAGAGGTCCAACAAGCGAACCCAAAGCGAAACAAGCGAGTTAAATCTGACAAAATGCTAATTTCCAACTTTACCCTTCCAACGTCCGTTTCCCGCGGCTTTCACAACTAAAAAGGTAGTGTCTCCATACGAGACTCATCATCGGGCTAATATGCAAAAATGCAATGCCTACACTACCGCGTTGCTCAACCGATGTGAGTATTCCGCAACTTCCTCGATTTGTATTCGCACTTTTTTCAAATTAATTGGATGGTCACTAATTATCAAATTAATTAATTTGATTAGATTGATTGATAACATGCTTGTGTGAATACATGGTTGCGATGCATGAATAATGTTGGATGGATATTAGATGGGTGGGGTAATTTTAGAAATTGTTGTAATAATTTTGATTTATTAATTGGACCTGCGTGTCCAGTCTCATTACATCCATATTCTTTGTATTCTCTTCTCACATATTCCCCTCAATGTAAATGAGGTTTCTTTAGAAGGGTAGTGTAACGGGTAAAAGCAATACTTGTGCTAGAGGGAGAGAGGAAATGAAGAGATTTGATCTAGGATCAATGTGTAAGTATCCATCCGCATATCATTATTATTTTATCATATGCGCTTTATTATGTGTTTACAATGCATGTTTAAGGGTGTATGATGATGAGACCTTAACAAAGATAATAAATTGGTTGCCAATTTGCACGCGAAAAACCCTCACAAATATTAAGCGTTTTTCCTTCCATTGAGTGATTCTTACTCAAGATCTAAGACTGGCATTGGCTTGTTGGCCAAAGTCAAGGCCTTTGTCCGTCGAGGATGTGTTTGAATCATGAGAGCTTTGTTACATATTGATGTCTTGTCCAAGTTGTGGTTTGTTAGCCAAAGTCAAGACCACTTCTTGTCCATCGACATGATTACGAAGCTTTCCTTGGTGAATGGGTTCCGCTTAACTGGGATCACTAAGTTTGTTGTGCCAAAGCCAAGGCTTAGTTGATTCAGAGGAAAAAAGGTTAAGCAATATATTGGATATATTGGCATATATAAGATATATGTTTCGGACTTGGATGTCCCCCTACTGGATCTAGGAATTGGATTGGATCCAATTGATCTTAGAGATCTACCTAGTTAATTATCATACAATTTGTTGGCCAAAGTCAAGATTGTGTGATATTTAATGGGATCCTAGCCCGCTAGGAAACACGGTTTCCCGAGTACTCGACAGAGGCTTAGAGGCTCGCCGAAAAATAGTGGGAGGCAAGAATTGAATTTGCAATACTCGTTTAATTACTTGCCATACGCGCTCAAACAAATATCATTCGTCAAATAAATTTAAATGTTAGTTGGACTAATATTTGAATTGTTGTTTTAATTAATAGTGGACTATATTCAAACTAATTCATTATAGTTGATTATATAATTAGATTATAATAATCAATATTTTTTATTCAATTAATTATAGTTGATTAAATAGTTGGACTATAATAATCATTATAATTAATAGTACCTAAAATCGTTGATTAAATAGTTGGACTATTAGAATCAAGATAAAATTGAAAGATTGACGTTTAATACATAATCCTATGAAAATGTATTTAAATGGTTTAATTTTCAAAATGGGAATAAATTTTCAGGATAGTCCTGAAATCTAATAAGTTACTTTATTTGATAAAATAACATATTAGGCCTAAGCCCGAAGTTAAGCAAATAGTAGAGCATAATCTTTGGAAGATTTATGTGATGATAACTTTAGTGCTTAATCCATTAAGCTTGTCACAGTAGACTCCTTAATTTCTGAATCAGAACTAAGGATTAGATCCTTAAAGTATGATAAAGAAATTGAAGGATCTTCATAGATCTATAATTATATCTTAGAAGTAAATATTGCAATGATAAACTCTTGGAGAGTTAATGACTATTCTCAATGAGACAAAGTCAAAATTTGCAATTAGGTAAGTAGCGCAAGACGCACCTTACTTTGATATTCTAGAAGGCCATGGCTTGGCCAAAGGCTTCTAGAGTGTTGAAAAGGGCAAAGGCAAAATCATTATAATCTTCTAGGAAGATAAAGGACATATCACAAAATGTCTGCTTAAATTGTGGCAAACTAGATCGCGGAAGCGTGACTGCCGTTTGAACAAAACAGACATAAAGGAATTGAAGACGGGCAAGGCTCTGAATTCAAATATGTTTGTCATAATTATGTTCACTACTAGTATTAAAATTGAATTTTAAATACTAAGTGTGGTACATAAATATGTACTGGTGTGCAGAATCTGCTATGAGCAGGATACTGACTTCAGATGAGATTAATCTGCGAATTGGAAACGGGATGAAAATCATTGTTTTAACCGTAGATACCTAAGCTTAGGAACTACCCTCGGGTGTGTACCTAAATTAGGAAACTGTTAAAATGTAACTAGTTTGACTAGATACATTATCTCTATATCAGGGTTTAATCCGTTGCGGATATACCTTTATATTCTAGAACACTAAAGTGGTTTATTATATAAAGATGTTATTGAGATAAACATATTAGATGTGAATAACAGCATTTATATTTTGAATATAAATAAATCTCAAACATATTACATGACAAACAAATAGCTCAAACTGATTTGATCAGATGAAACTTAATTGTGGCATTGCTGTTTGGGACACAATTAAACAAGACTCGTATATCCACACTTTTGAAGAGTGGATACTAGGACAAATTTGATTATATTCAAATAAAGTCTATGAATCTAGTTTATTGGGCAATGTGCCTAAAACACCTTTACTTGGTAAAAGTGTAAATGCCACCCATCTGTTAGCCCTAGTTCATAGTGAAGCAAGTGGGCCAATGTCTAGCTAGGCTAGAGGTAGATATTAATATATCGTGACCTTTACGGATGTGGCATCGCGTTATGGTCATGTGTTTCTTTAAAAACACAAATCTGAAACTTTTAAAGTTTTCGACACGAAGTAGAAAAATAGATCGTCTAAAGTATTAAACCGTCACGGTAAGACCGTAATGGAAAATACTTAAGCAATAAGTTTCTCAATACTTGAAAGAGTATAGTATTCTTTCAAAGAGGACTCCTCCCGGAACACGTCAATTTGACGTTTGTTGGAAAAATTAATCCATGTCCCAAGATCAAAAGCACAAGAAAAATATATATAAAAGAATGAACAATATTGAAGTATGGCGGAATCATACTCACAAAGATCGGAATGCGGATGCGTTGATGAAACAAAACTTTCTCCTTTGTGCAGTGAAGGATTCGGCCAAGCAGAAAAGAGAAGCTCCAAGCAATGTTTGATCCTTCCAAGCTCTAAGATGAGTTTCCCATAACACCTTTGTATGATCCCTTGATGGTGCTAGCCAAAGTTGTGAATTAAAGTTCCAAACTTGTACACTTTCTTCTAGTCTTGCCACAAAACAAATGAAGAAAATGGAGAGCCAAAACTTGCTCACTGTTTCGGTAATTTGAGAGGGAGAAGAGATGTGATTTTTTGTTACAAAAATCAATTTATATTTATGCCATAATATTTATTAAATAATAATAAACTTATGACACAAACCATGCAAAGGCTTAGAGTGTCAAACACTCAATTTCCATGCAAAACCCTTGAGTGCATTGTACACTATCTCCATGCAATACATCAATAATTAAATAATGCAAATAATGACATGTGTCATGTGGGCCCCACACGTTTCCAAATGAAAGTGGGCCCACGCGCACTCACGCGTTCGGGTCCGATATTTTCGAAATACCGAACTTACGTCGCGACGTTAATTAAATCGAATTTAAATAAATAATTGCGCCTAGCGAAATTATTATTTACGTCGCTAACGAATTAATTCTAAATTAACTCGTTTGCCCGAATTAAAATCTAATTTTAATTTCGCGTCGAAATCGAATTTCGATTATTATATCGAATATAATAATTTTACTATTAATTCCAAATAACCGTTCTCTCTCTTTATATAGTACTTTATCCAAGATAAAGTCTCTCCGTAATTAATCCAAGATTAATCGAGTTTGAATCATACGTTATTGGTGAATCTTCGGGAAGCGACCCAAGAGATCCCTAGATATGTTGGCAGTAAATCCGGTTGTCGAACTATCCGAACACGTACGTACCAAGTACTACGTTTTTCCCGATTTACAAGACAAGGTTAGCCTCTAGCAAAACGCCATGTCTACCCAATTCTCTAGAAATATTCTTATTGGAATATAAGATCTATAACAGGCGTAGCATACCGTAGTATAGTGTATATGGAACCAGTATCGGATAATCACATGTAAGCCTGGGGCTGGAGATGTGTCTGCCCCGTACGATACACATATCGGACATCAAGCAACCAGTCTCTTTGAATCGGATAATCCTGACCTAGTCATATTATCCCGATGGTTGCAACCATTATAGAGTACTAGTTCTGTATCCCTCGCGATCATCTTCTCCATATGTCTGAAGTGATACTTCCATCTTGACATCACATCCAATACACTACGATTCTCGATAAACCCAGAAGAGGTGTACACAGAACCCGTTAAAGCCCTGGACCACCAAAACTAAAGTTTACCGATTGTCGTAAGTACTAGCGATGCAAGTCTCAGGTTAAGATCATATGCACCTACCCTGAAGCGGACTCCCATAGACACGCAGACATACTACCAATGGGACTCCGTGGGGTCTATCCAGAGCGAAGCTGTTTTCCGTACCATCGGTAAAACACAACCTCCTACCGCACTTGCATAAGTATCCTATACTTAAATATATGAGAACTATGCCGTTGTGCCCTCACAACATGCACGAGCGCAGTACTAGTCTATTCCGCATTATCGATGTCCAATCTCGATAATACTACGACTAGGGATATTTAATGATTAAACCTTTATGGATTGATACTGTCTCATATCATCACAATCCGGAACTAATCATAGGGACTTTTACCATTTATATATCAAAGTAAATAAATTACAAAACGGTAAAAGGCAATTTCATTACTACATAGTTAATTTTGTACAATAATACAATATCATTTACAAAATAGTGACGCTATGGGTTATTACTGTCTAACAATCTCCCACTTGGCCTATAGCCAGTCACTCAAGCATCTAATACCTGAACTATGTATATGTCGCTCAAACTTTTCCCGAGGAATAGCCTTCGTCAGCGGATCTGCAATATTATCCTCTGATGCGATCTTTTCGATCTTCACATCGCCACGATGTATGATCTCTCGAATCAGATGGAATCGTCGAACAACATGTTTGGATCGTGATGAGACCTTGGTTCCTTAGCCTGTGCTATAGCCCCACTATTGTCACAATACAATGGAACGGGCTCAGCTGCTAACGGAACTACTCCTAATCCAATTAGAAATTTACGGATCCAAACTGCCTCTTTTGCTGCTGCTTCAGCTGCCTGCAATGTACTCTGCTTCAGTTGTTGAATCGGCAACAGTATCTTGCTTGGAAGATTTCCAGCTCACTGCTCCGTTATTCAAGCAAAATATGTACCCGGTTTGTGACTTGAAGTCGTCTCTGTCGGTTTGGAAACTTGCATCGGTATATCCAGATACCTCAAGTTCTCCATCTCCATAGATTAAGAAAACATCCTTAGTTCTTTTAAGAT
>SKCR01010746.1:0-22144 GCA_019454045.1 Zanthoxylum bungeanum
TGCCATGGTAAATCCATTTTGAAGATGCTTGTTGATGACTGTATATTTCATTTATGAAATATGTCAGTTACAAATCAAAATCGCTTTCCTGAAAAGGAAACCTTTTGGAGGATGTTTACAACATCCTGACGATTTTATAACCGACAAACAAGGTTTGCGGGTTATTCGATCCATGTTTGGATCAATGCAAGCATAAGGTTCTTGGAACTGACGTTTTGAAATAATCATAATGGTTTATGATTTAACTCAAAACGAAATAATTCTTGTGTATATAAGGAGGTTAGTGGGAGAGGGCACTGACAATGAAATTCCCATAAAACAATTGGTGAAAGCTTGGCTTTCATGGATATTCTTTCAATAGAAATTCTCCGTAGAATTCTGGGGAGTAACAACCTTTATTCAAGGAATAAAGATCTACTGGGCTAGATTTAGAGTTGGTAACACTCTCTGAGAAATTGTACATTTAAAATGTACTTGTATTGGTGTCTCATACGCTTTGAGCATATGGAGTCACAATCGGGTCAATCCAAGGGATAGTCACTGGATTGAAGATTAAGAACATCTGTTAGTATCTGAGAGAACTAAAGATGTTGTCTTAAACTATGGAGATGGAGAACTTGAAGTGACTGGGATCACTACTGCAAGTTTCCAAACAATTAAAATACTACGGTACTATAAAGTTTGAATAACAGGGACAGTGAGCTGGAAATCTTCCAAGCAAGATAACTGTTGCCGTATGAACAACAAATGCGGATTATTGCTGCAGCTGAGGCAGCAATAGAAGACCATCTGGGTCGAAAATAAATCTAATAAGATTAGATAAAGTTCTGTTAGCAGCTGAGCTAGGCGTCAGCATAGGCTAAGGAATTAAAGGTCTCATCGACGATCCAGATATATACTTCTATATCATCTGATTCGTTCGGATCATACATCGTGGCGATGTGATGATCGTATAAATCACGTCAAACGATAATCGAACAAATCCGCTGACGAAAACCTTTTTCTCAGCAATTTGAGCGAACCTTACATAGTTCGAGTGTAGGACACTTGAGTGACTCGCTACGTGCCAAGTGGGAGATTGTTGGATAATATGACCCATAGCGTCACTATTTGCACAGATCATTGTGTTGTTGTAGCAAATTAACTATGTAATAAGGAAATTGCACTCTCATCATTTGTGATTAGATCACCATAGATATATAAATGAAGAGAGGTCCCTATGATAATAATTCCTGGATTGAGATGATATGAGACAGTATCAGTCCACGAAGGATTAATCATTAAATATCCCTAGCCGTAGTATTATCGAGACTGGACATCGATAATGCGGAATAGGCTAGTATTGCACTTGTGCGCGTTGTGAGGGCACAACGGCATAGTTCTCATATATATAAGTATTGGATACTTGTGCAAGTGCGATAGGAGGTCGTGTTTCACCGATGGTACGGGAAACAGCTTCGCTCTGGATAGACCCTTCGGAATCCCATTGGTATTATGACTAGGTGTCTATGGGAGGCCGAAATCAAGGTAGGTGTGTATAGTCTTAACCTGAGACTTACATCGCTAATACTTACGACAATCGGTAAACTTTGGTTTTGGTGGTGGGGGATCTTAACTGGTTCTGTGTTCACCTCTTCTGGGTTTATCAGGAATCGTAGTGTATTGGATGTGATGTCAAGACGGAAGCGTCACTCCAGTCATAATGGAGATGATGTCACGCAGGATACGGTATTAGTGCTCTTAAAGTGATGCGCATCCAATCGTGATATTATGACCAGGTCATGAATATCCGATTATAGAGACTAGTTACCAGACATCCGATATGTGTTTCGGACGGGGCAGACACTTATCCAGCCCCAGCCCTAGCACGTGATTATCCGATACTGGGCCGATATGCACAATACATTAGTATACTACGCTTGATACAGATCTTAATATTCTTAAATGGATATGTCCGGAGAATTGGGTAGACTTGGTGCTTTGCTAGGAGTCGACCTTGTCTCGTAAATCGGTAGAACGTAGTACTTGGTACGTACGTGATTCGGATACTCCGACGACCGTATTTACTGCCAGATTATCCGAGGATCTCATGGGTCGCTTCCCGATAATCCACCGATGACGCACAACTCGCACTCTTGAATAATCTGGGATTATACAGAAGAGAGAGAAAATTAATCTAGGATTAATAACGGAGATATTTTATCCGGGATAAAATGTCGTCTAAAGAGAGAGAACGATTAATTTGGAATTGATCGATGAATTAATATATTCGATATATTAGACGAAATTAGATTTCGACGCGGAATTAAAATTAGATTTAATTCGGGCAAACGAGTTAATTTAGAATTAATTGTTAGCGACGTAAATAATAATTTCGCCAGACGCAATTATTTATTTAAATTCGATTGAATTAACGTCGCGATGTAAGCTCGGTATTTCGGAAATATCGAACCCGAACGCGTGAGTGTACGGGCCCACTTTCATTTGGAAACGTGTGGGGCCCACATGACACATGTCATTCTAATGCTTTGCATGTAGATTGTGTACATTGCACTCAATGTCATTGCATGGAGTTTGAGTGTTTGACACTCTAAGCCATTGCATGTTAGGTGTCATAAATTTATTATTAATTTAATAAAATTATGGCATAAATATAAATTGATTTTTGGTAAATCATTTTAACTTAATACACAATTCAACTCTCTCATTCTCTCTTCTCACCTCACGCCCAAAACAGAAACTTTGGACTGGTTTTGAACCAGAAAAATCGTGAGCAAGGAAGCCAAGAGTTGGGTTTTCATGGTGAAAACCGCAAGTGCTAGCACACTACGAGTCTTGCGAAGGTGGTAGGGAGGTTCGACCATGAGACGGGATCCATCCGACGAAGCTAGGAGCTCCGTTTCTTCACTCAATTTCTGTTATTGTAGGACAGTGGACTGTTGCAGTGGTGAGATCAAGGCAGTGCGTTTTTGGGCTTGAATCGTCTTCAAATCGACATAACCGATCAATGTGAGTATTCCGCTACCTCCGTTGATGTATTCACGCATTATTTCATGTCTTGATTTGATCTTGGGACCTTAGAATAAACCACAAAATGTTGGACATTACAGATTTACCTTAAAGATTCGAGGACGAATCTTCTTAAATAGAGGAGAATAATATGATACAAGCAGCATCAAGAAAACAAGCCTCGAAGTATGGATCCAAGCATCCAAGGATGCCTAATAATCCATTCAAGTTATTTGGCAATGAAGGGGTCGAAAATATACAAGCGAAGACCTCCTAGAGGGGGTTAATGTTAGTGTTTATTTTAGAGTGGGTCGACTGTTAGGGGCCCTAGGTTTTACTATTGGTGTTTATTCTAGAGTCGGCCAAATGTTAGGGGCCCAAGATTTTATTTGTAATAAGGATTATTACCCAGGTTATTTCTGGCTTTTTAACATATTAGAATTAGGGTTTCCATTGTACTATTTAAACAAGCTTTTCATTAATAAAATGCATGAATGTTTTAACCAAAAAAAATTAATATTGCCGTCAGGCACATTGGTGGTGAGGCCGTGATGGCTAACCATGGAATGGTGGATTCTCTTCAAAAACTTATCAAATGGGTTGTTGTCCTTTGTGGCGTTTCAAGCAATTAGGGGTTCGTGAGGCTTTGTTCTTCACGGGTTTCTAATCTTCAAACCTCGTTATGCTTTCCTGGGCACTCATAACAATCTTTTGTGGGTTTCACAGGCTTTGTTCCTGTGGGGTTCACATGAGTTGCATGGATAACAAAATTTTGTGGGTTTGCTTGGCTTTGCTTCATGCAGGTTCTCATCATGTATCTCAATATTGTTCAGCCTTGACTCATTCTTCTCAAACCTCGCTGAGGTATTCGCAACAGACGTGCTCATGAAATCTTCCAATGAAGATTTTTGCTCAGCTCTTTGATAGTCAAAACCAGTGAAGGTTGCAAGACATTCTGTATTAACATATGACAGGTTTGGATGATAACGGTTAGACGCATTATTTCCTCTATAGCTGTTGAAGTTTCGATTGTTCACATATTGGACTTGCTCAAAGCTCGGGTCTCCATCCAATAACAGCCTATTTGTAGCCGCCGCTAATTCAATAAATGGTTGTACTCGTGGAATTATTTGGGCTGCTACCTGAGTTGATAGGGTTGAAATCTGAGCTATAAGTGCCACGAGAGGGTCCACTTCATATATTCCCGCCACCTTGGTCACCATAGTGCGTTCAATTGGCCATTGAAAGTGGTTAATGGCCATTTCTTCTAACAGATTATAGGCATCCTCAGCTAACATCTTGAATAAAGCTCCCCTAGCTGCTGCATCAACCACAGTCCTATTTGAACTATTTAGCCCATTATAGAACAACTGAATCTGGACCCAGTCTGTATAATCGTGTTGTGGGCATCTTCGAATTAGATCCTTAAAGCGCTCACATGCTTCAGACAAAGTCTCACTCTCCAGCTGCTTAAATATGCTAATTTCTGCCCTAAGTTGAGATGATTTAGCTGGTGGAAAGAACCTCTCAATAAATTTCATGGCCATATCCTGCCATGTTATTATACTCCCCATCTATATTGATTAAAGCCAATCCCACGCTTTATCCCTTAAAGAAATGAGAATAAACATAGCCTGATAGCCTCTTTAGTCACGCCATTCATCTTTATGGTATCCGTCATCTCCAAGAACATCCTTAAATGTAAATTGGGATCCTCTACAGCTGAACCCCCAACCTGGTTCTTTTGTACCATATTGATCAATGCAGTTTTTAGCTCAAAATTGTTGGCATTGATTGGTTGATGGGCAATCCCATAATAGTTATCATCTATGACCGGCTTGAAGTGATCTCTGATTGCCACCTAGCGTGGATTTTTCTCTCTGTTTTCAGCCGCCATTGCTTTTTTTTTTTCAATTTTTCTTTCTTTCCTTAGTCTCCTAGCTGTTCTTTCTATTTCAGGATCAAACAAGAGCTAGTCGAGACTTGTGGATCTTCGCATTCACTAAGCACAGAGAAAAGGAAAAAAAAAAGAAAATCAATAATCAAACAAAAAGAAAAAAGGACAAAAATAAAATAAAAACAAAGATAAACAAAAATAAAAATCCAAATTAAAGCTAAGATTACTTGGTAATAATATTAGTGCAAATTAAATCAACAATCCCCGGCAACTGCGCCAAAAACTTGTTGTGATATTTTATATCGTACCGCAAGTGTACGATATCAAGTTTTAGTAAGGATAAGTAATAAAGTGTCGAACCCACAAAGATTGCGTTCAACTCACACTAAGTACTATAATTGATAATCCTAACTTTATTTAGAAAATAATTAATAAAGATTTAAATAAATAAATAAGATATAAAATAATTAAATATGAGGAACTAAT
This sequence comes from Zanthoxylum bungeanum, assembly GCA_019454045.1. Classification (NCBI taxonomy): domain Eukaryota; kingdom Viridiplantae; phylum Streptophyta; class Magnoliopsida; order Sapindales; family Rutaceae; genus Zanthoxylum; species Zanthoxylum bungeanum. The sequence continues at coordinate 5,393 of SKCR01010746.1, forward strand.
ACGAGAGAGATTTTAGAGTCTGATTTCATCTAGTATCCCCTATGTATTTATCATGCCAATAATCTATGTTCAGTTGCATTGTTATAAGTTAAGAATCCTAAAGTATTCGCTCCCTCTCCCGAGCAACAATGAAAATATTATCAACTACAGACTTCGATATTCTTATAAAAATCTAGTAATCAATAACTCATTACACTTTGTGATTCTATATTAACGACTTTAAATGAACTATAGATTCTCCCGAACTCTATAAAACTCATAGGTTATATTCTATAGATCCTATTCAAAATCCCTCTCTCCCGAACGATAGATTCTAAACATATATCATCTCAATTTGTGGCCAACAAACAAGAAGCATTAAACGCGAGAGAATACAAATAAACTGAATAAAACTTTATAACAATATTGACAATCAATACATAGGTTCAAGCATTAGTTACATATTCTCTAGAATTATGAAGTTAGTTCATGACTAAAGATAAAAATAATAAAAAATATGGTCATGAACATAATGGAAATCATTAGAGTTCTAAGAAAGAAACTAGATGATTAACCCGAATTGAATCCCTTCCTCTTCGGACGTCACCGTCTTCATCTTCTCTTGTCGCTCTTCAATCCTCCTCCTTGGATCTCTCTAAAATATGTGTTTTGTGTCTTTGTATTGTGTATTAACCTTTCCCCTAGGGTTTTGGATGAGCTTGGGTATTTATAATAAATTCTTGGAGTCATTGTGCATGAAAAACCCTAAAAATTAGTGTTTTTGGAGGTCTGCGCAGCGCCGCGGTGCCCGAAAATGGCGTCGCGACGCCGAAGCCGTGGGATATTTGTATGGCTTTGCTGAGGAGGCATCGCGATGCCCAACTTCTAGCGCCGCGACGCCAGTAATTTTTTCTGGTGTCTCATTTCTGCGTTTTTCGCTCTTCCCGTGTGCTTTCGATGAGTCCGTAAGGTCCCTAATTTTCCCCAAGATCCATATCCTAATGCTTCCTACAAATATTCATAAAGAAACTACAAATACATTAAATGATACAGAATCTACCAAAATATTAAGCTAAGAATGCATGAATAAGTGGGTATAAACCGCACTTATCAGTTATCGTTATGACCTATCTAACGTCGATAATATACCTTCAGGCAATACTGCAGCAAAAGATCAACTCATAAAACTAATGGAGTTGGTGCTTGGAGTGCCAATCCGAATTGTACATTTTATTATTTATTAATAAAATAATTATATTTTTCATTTCATACCTTATAATGGTATTGTCATTATACGTATTAGATTGATGTATAGATATACTAAAAATGACATCGACCTTAGAAAAGTCTTGACACTAGGTGTAAACTATTCTTAAAATAAATATTCCTAGTCATTGGTTTTGGAACACGGTCGAATTCCTATAACCTAGAAGACTAGCACATGTCGTATATTGGAATTGGAGTTCCAATGGTTTAACCCGATGTACCATGAGTTTTGGAAACTCGTATAGACATGTGGGTATTCGTTGAAGCGAATACTGAATGACTCATTGGTGATTCCTAATAGTTGGAAGTACACACCACCGTCAATAGGAATCTCCTCGAGTCGAGTAACATATGTAATCCTTTGACTATAATATATGATAACATTGATTTTGTGTGAGATCATCCACACTTTGATGCCATGTATGTCAGAAACCTTTCATGGTTTGGCCTCTAGATGTTCGTTGGGTGTGGACCGATGCACTCAGTAATCAAGTGCGAAGCAAGATAGAATCTGTCAGCCCGTATGTGTACCATAAGAGGTTTAGGTATCCATGTGAGTAAAGTCACGATTCTTAAAGACTTTGGCCAAAGCCGATCACCTATGGTGGATCGCATCAGTTGTAAAGAATCGTGGACATGTTGACATGAGATGTGCGTCTTGGAAACTTGACGGTATACTCTATGTTTCCTAAGCACAACTCGGATAGCCTACGACGGATGGATTGTTAAACATATGTGATGACCTCGACTTGTATAGTTCAGAAAGGTCGTTGGTGTTCTTTGCGAATTCGGAGGTGGCCGAATTGCGTACATATTAGCTAGGCTTATATGACGAACGTGTCTGAACTTAGAGAGTCCCAATATGAAATGTACTCGTTGAGCACTTGGGTAGCCGATTTATTTTGATAAAAGATAATATTCGATATTATAATTATCAACTAAGATAATCAATTGTTATTATATAACATTGATTATTTACTTTGACATAATTGGATTAATTGGATTAATTCAATAATTACACAAGGGCTTAATTGTAAAATCATAATTATCTCTGCCATTTGATGATATTATGGTAATTGTAAGTATATAATAATAAGTGGTTTTGGCTTGATTTAATTGGATTAAATCAATGTGGAAAACATTTAACTAATCCATTTCCTAATCATTGGCTTGATTTAATTGGATTAAATTAAAGTGGGAGACAATGGAGATTAGTCACACCTAATTATACATATTTGGACAAATTAGATTAAGCCCATTTAAAAGTTTATTACAACTTTTATTAATTAAAAATTGCATAAGTTTTTTCTTTAAATAGCAAGCTTTAGGAAGGTTTTGATTACCGAATTATGTAAAGTAGTGGGAGGGCACAAATAGATTTAAAATTCCATAATCAATTAGTGTTATCACTTTTGAAGTGAAAATTATTCTGCTACTAAAAAATGTTGTCTTGTAGATGGTTGCTGCTAATCCATTGATGAAACTTTTAGATTCCCATAAGCTAAAAGAAGCCGAAAACTATTTGGAATGGGAAATGAACATGTGCCTTGTCTTGGAGTATGAAAAGTTGACTTTTGTCATGATCAATCCACTGTCTGTTGATATCGATCATGACTCCACTTCGAAGAGCGAGCAACTTTTGATTGATAGAAGAATGATAACCTGAAGGTGAAATCCTACAACTTGGGATCGATGGTTCCAGATTTGCTGAGACAGTATACAGTGAAGTATCAGATGCTTGGAGCATCATGCGAACACTCAAAGAGTTGTTCGAGGCAAACCAAGAAATGGAACTTTATCGAAGGTCTAAGGAATTGTTCTATGCTGAACTCAAGGAGGGAGGAGATGTCAGTACACATGTTTTGAACATGATAGACCAGATTTGATATCTGGAACGACATGGCATTGTGTTTGATTAATGGCTGGGCGGTAATTTGATTATGTCTTCTTTGTATGGTTCTTATGCTAGCTTTGTATTGAATTTCCATATGCATTCGATGAAAGCCACATATGAAGAACTTCATAACATGATAGGCACGACATAGCAAGATTTGACGAAAGGCAACTCCACACTGTATCTCCATGGTCGAGCCGGATCTTCAAAGACTTCTGCGAAGTCAAAGAAAATCAAGATGGGGAAAAAAGATATCAAAGAAAAATTCCAAGAAGCGCAAAGGCGCAAAATTGAAACTAGTTCGTGATCAATGTCTACATTGCAAGAAGTCTGGACATTGGAAGAAGGACTGTCTAAAGCTAAAAGGAAAAGCAGGACCCTCAGGTATGCTTTGTATTTTTCCAATTATTGACATCTCATTACCTTTAGATGGAAATAGTGGATGGGCGTTAGACACTGGCAGTCTTAATCATATTTGAAACAGTTGTTCTAGATCTCCCAAATGGATGTAAATTAGATTTGCATGACTGTTATTATGTTCCCTCAATTATCAGACAAATAATATCACTGCCAATATTAGATAAAGAGGGATATAAAATAAACATTAAGGATGAAACTGTATGTTTGTTTGATAAAGAAAATTTATTGAAATGTGAATGTTCTTTATCAAACGGTCACATTGTTTTGGAAACATTTAGAGATGTCTTTAATATAGAGAAAAATACAAGTAGGAAGTCTCAATTAATTAGTATTGAATTATGACATATGAGATTGGGCCACATAGGTGTTAGACGTCTATCCAAATTGGTAAATGATGGTTTGATTGAAAATCTTACCTTAGATCCTTATCCGATTTGTGAGTCATGTATCCAAGGAAAGATGACAAAGGCCTCATTTCTAGGTGTTGGACACCATGCCGGAGATTTATTGGTACTAATACACAGCGATGTGTGTGGTCCATTAAATCATGCCGCTCATGATGGTTTAACATACTTTGTGACTTTCACAGATGACAAGTCTAGATATGGATATATCTATCTGATGAAACATAAGTCAGAAATATTTGACAAGTTCAAAATATTCTGAAACGAAGTAGAAAAACAAATCAATAAATTCATCAAGTGCCTTAGATCAGATCGAGGCGGTGAATACATGAGTGAAGAATTCAGAAATTATTTAAGGGAGAATGGAATTCTTGCTCAATATAGCCTACTAGGAACACCTCAACACAATAGAGTGTCTGAGCGTAGAAATCATACTTTATTGGATATGGTGCGAACGATGATGAGCTATACAGATCTTCCTTATTACCTTTAGGGTTACGCTTTACAAAATACTGCCTACATACTTAATAGGGTTCCATCGAAAGCTGTTTCTATGACTCCCTATCAGATATGGTTCGGTAGAAATCCAAGTCTTAGACATTTAAAGATTTGGGATTATCCTGCATATGTTAGAATTGTGCAGCGGGATAAACTAGCACCCAAAGGGTATAAATGTATGTTCGTTGGATATCCTGATAATTCCATGGGATATCAATTCTATGATTCCAAGCAACGAAATTTATTTGTTGTTCGCTTTGTAACTTTTCTTGAAAAGCTTTTTTTTGAGAGAAAATGGGAATTGTAGAGAGATTAAACTTGATGAGTCTGATCCCAATAATAAGGAACCTGAGATGGAACCATATATCCAAATAGGTGAAAGATCTACAACACAGGTTCTACGTAAGTCGAATAGAATATCAAGGCCTCATGAGAGACTGTTTTTAACATCTGATGTGAGCCTTGATGTTCTCATCTTGGAGGAAACAGATCCGACTATATATAAAGAAGAGATATTGGATATCGATTCAGGAAAATGGCAGGAAGCCATAAAATCCGAAATGGATTCAATGCATGCCAATCAAGTCTGGGATTTAGTTGAACTTCCTAAGGAGTTAAACCTATACCGTAAATGGGTTTACAAAAGGAGGCGAGGGCCCGATGGAAAGGTGGAAACCTTTAAGGCCCGATTGGTAGCGAAAGGTTACACTCAACGTCCTGGGATTGACTATGAGGAAACTTTTTCACCAGTAGACATGCTAAAATCCATTAGGATTCTTTTAGCCATTGCTGCATATCACGACTTTGAGATATGGCAGATGGATGTGAAAACCGCTTTCCTAAATGGATTCCTTGAAGAGGATATCTATATGGAACAACCATAGGGTTTCGTATCCAATGAGACTTCAAACTTGGTTTGTAAGCTCCAAAATTATATTTATGGACTTAAATATGCATCCCGAACCTGGAATTGTTGTTTTGATGAGATAATTAGATTATCCAGATTCATCAAGAACAAAAAAGAACCATGTGTTTATAAGAAAGTTAGTGGGAGCATGATAGTTTTCCTAGTCTTATATGTAGATGACATCCTTATCATAGGAAATGATATAGGGATGATGGAAAATGTGAAAGCCTACCTTTGCAAGAACTTCTCCATGAAAGATATGGGTGAAGCTTCATATATACTAGGTATAAGGCTCTACCGAGATAGAGTTAGGAAGCTTATAGGGTTGTCACAATTGACGTACATAGATAAGATGTTAGAAATGTACAGTTTTACCAACTGTAAGGCAGCAAATGTACCTTTCCGATACGACATACATCTTTCGAAGAAAATGGCACCTCGAACTGAGGAAGAGAGAGTTAAGATGTCTAACTTTCCATATGCTTCTTGAATTGAAAGCATAATGTATGCTATGTTATGTACTAGACCTGACATCAGTTTCGGTGTCAGTGTGACCCGCCAATATCAATCTGATTCAGGTAATGATCATTGGACAGCCGTGAAACATATCCTAAAATATCTTAAAGGCACCAAGGATAAGTTTCTGATATATGGAGAAAATGAGCTATAAGTTAAAGGTTATACAGACTCCGACTTCCAGATAGATCCAAATGATAGAAAATCTACATCAGGATACATATTTACCTTTAACGGTGGTGCAATTTATTGGCGTTGTTCAAAGCAAGGTTCAACACTGATTCCACCATTGAGGAGAAATTTATAGCGGCTTCAGAAGCTGCTAAAAAAGTTGTTTGGATTATAAATTTTATAACATAACTTGGCGTTGTTCCTAGTATTACGGATTCGATCCTATTGTACTATGATAATAATGGAGCCATCACACAGGCTAAGGAGTCAAGGGCGCATTCCAAGTCTAAACACATGGAAAAGAAATATCGCATAATTAGAGAAATTATTGAACAAATGACATAGTGGTCTTGAAGGTTCAAGGACAAGACAACATAGCAGACCCACTTACAAAGGCAGACCCGCTTACAAAGGCCTTACCTCCTAAGTTATTCGATATACATATGGAGGAGATGAGACTACGGTACCATCCAGATTGGCACTAAGCAAGTGGGAGTTTGATGGCGTTGGTGCTTAGAGTGCTAATCCGAATTGTACATTTTGTTATTTATTAATAAAATAACTATATTTTTCATTTCATACCTTATAATGGTATTGTCATTATGCGTATTAGATTGATGTATAGATATGCTAAAAATGACATCGACCTTATAATAGTCTTGACACTATGTGTAAACTATTCTTAAAGTAAATATTCATAGTTAGTTTTGGAATACGATCGAATTCCTATAACCTATAAGACTAGCACATGTCGTATATTGGAATTGGAGTTCCAAGGGTTTAACCCGATGTACCATGAGTTTTGGAAACTCGTATAGACATGTGGGTATTCATTGAAGTGAATACTAAATGACTCATAGGTGATTCCTAATAGTTAAAAGTACACACCACCGTCAATAGGAATCTCCTCGAGTCGAGTAGCATATGTAATCCTATGACTATACAATATCATTGATTTTGTGTGAGATCATCCACACTTTGATGCCATATATGTCAGAAACCTTTCATGGTATGGCCTATAGATGTTCGTTGGGTGTAGACCGATGCGCTCAGTAATCAAGTGCGAAGCAAGATAGGATCTGTCGGCCCGTATGTGTACCATAAGGATTTTAGGTATCCATGTGAGTAAAGTCACGATTCTTAAGGACTTTGGCCAAAGCCGATCACCTAGGGTGGATCGCATCAGTTGTAAAGAATCGTGGACATGTCGACATGAGATGTGCACCTTGGAAACTTGACGATATATTCTAAGTTTCCTAAGCACAATTCGGATAGCCAACGGTGGAGGGATTGTTAAACATATGTGATGACCTCGACTTGTATAGTTCAGAGAGGTTGTTCGTGTTCTTCGCGAATTCAGAGGTGGTCGAATTGCGTATATATTAGCTAGGCTTATATGATGAACGTGTCTGAACTTAGAGAGTCCCAATATGAAGTGTACTCATTGAGCACTTGGATAGCCGATTTATTTTGATAAAAGATAATATTCGATATTATAATTATCAACTAAGATAATCAAATGTTATTGGATAATAATGATTATTTACTTTGACCTAATTGGATTAATTGGATTAATTCAATAATTACACAAGGGCTTAATTGTAAAATCATAATCATCTCTACCATTTGAGGATATTATGGTAATTGTAAGTATGTAATAATAGGTGGTTTTGGCTTGATTTAATTAGATTAAATCAAGGTGGGAAACATTTAACTAATACATTTCCTAATCCTTGGCTTGATTTAATTGGATTAAATTAAAGTGGGAGACAATGGAGATTAGTCACACCTAATTATACATATTTTGACAAATTAGATTAAGGCCACTTAAAAGTTGATTACAACTTTTATTAATTAAAAATTGCCTAAGTTTTGCTATAAATAGCAAGCTTTAGGAAGGTTTTAATTACAAGTACAAGCATAAGTAAAAGCTTGAGTAAGCTATACACAAGTAATTCTTGAGAGATTAGCCTAAGTTAGAGAAGTGTTTAGAGAAGCTTGTGAGGTCTCTAAAACATTTCAATTAGGAGAAATCAAGATTAGATCTTTAAGTGAAGCTTGCTAGCATTGGAAATCAAGTTGGATCTTGAAGTCAAGCTTACACACTTTGGAGGTTCTCCGATGATTTCAACAAAGGATAGGTAGATTAGATCTTGCATCAAGCTTACTAGGTAATGTTTGATCTTCTCCTAAGCTATGTTCATTTCTGTATTAGATGCATGATCACATAACTTAATGTTGAAATAGGGCTAATCAATTGTGTTAGGATACTTTAGAAGTATAAACACTACATGCTTATGTATTAGGTAAAAGATGTTCATCTTGGACATGAAAAATTAATAAGAGTTTGGAACTCTAAATTAAATCTTAGAGCTATGGCTACCATTCTAGATTCACTTGACCACCTTTAGGTGAACTATAATTGTTCATTAGACATTTCTAATTGGGATTCTAAAATGGTTTGTGTATTGGATTCAAAATTTACGCAAATGCGTTTTCAGAATAAATTTATGTTTTTGAAAAATATTTGATATTTTGAAAAACTTGATTTTTATTCTATAATATGTGTTGATGTTGGTTTTGAAATTAAAAATTAATTTTTGGTGTTTTTGAAGTGTTTAGGGAAGACCGGAAGCTATTAGGGTAATAGACCCTAATTGCTTCAGCTCTCTGGAATTTTTCCAGAGAGCTGAAGCTTTGTTTTTGAAAACAAAGCATATAAAATAAAAAAAGTGCTGACTAGCGCACAGTGTGCGCAAGTACGCGTTGCACATGACATTTTTTTTTTGCTTTATTTTTGAGCTTCCGGACTTCGATTCAGTCCTGGTTTTTTCCTATACACTCGTAATGGAATATAGTATTTCATTAAATAATTTACAATTACACCCATACTTGATATCCATGGGTTAGACCCATTTCTATTACTCGGGGCACCGATCCGACCTTAGGGGTTCCACAACTGCCCCAACAAAAATAACTTTACCAGTCACAACTAGGTTCCCTAATCACACATAGAAAAAGCATGACTATTCCTATATGCAAGTTGATAAAACACAGATTCTGGATTCATCAATCAAAAGATAATAAAGAATAACAAACATCAATTATATTAAATATTAAAAAGTACTTAGGAATCAACAACATAAACATAAGAACATAAATACAAGAGTTCATCCTTAGCTTTGCTTAGGAGATTAGTTCTCTATGCAGAACAGAGAAATCGCTTTGATAGATCAGAGAGACGTCATGTCGGCTTGAAATTCTTCGTTCCTTTCTCTCGAAATTGTTTTTTTGGTTCTTTGGTGTGTGTTCTCCCTTTATTTCTCTCTATTCTTAGGGTTTAGGACGAGCTTAGGTTTATATAGAGAAGTTTGGGAGTCCATAAATGCATAAAACACGACCAAAATAAGTTTCTGGGACCCTTTCGGGGCTGCGGCGCCCAATCCTCGGGACAAATGTATGGGAGCAACTTTGTGAAGGCACCGCGGTGCAAGTGACTTCTTCTGGTCTTGCCGATTCCTACATCTCCGCTATTCCTACGTGCTTTCGATGAGCCCGTAAGTTCCCAAAACACGCGTAATTGCTCAAATCTTCATGTTCCATTGCTTCATAATAATAAGACATAAAATAAACTATAATTAAGATCAAAACACATGATAATCAAGTCAAGTTACCGATGTTCAAAGTATATTTTCATGCACTTGTCAACTTGGAATTTGCGGATTTTTCTCGGGAGGTCTTACTGAGATTTCGAGGGTATATACGGACTCCAAACGATCTCACAAACGCGCTGGAATCAACGAAATTGTGATCGGAGCTACTGTTCACCGTGGGTCACTTTTCATCTGAATCTTCCTCCCTCGTTTCATGTGCAACCGAGCATGGATCAAAAAATTCACCACTACCATCTTATATAACTCACCGAGAGCTTCGATTTGGCGGGTGGCTCGGGTCGTGAAATGAAGCGATGAGCCGGGATCGAAAAACCCAAGCCCACCTATTTTCTCCCTTATTTCTCGCCATTGCCGGTGTTTCTAGCATCGACACCGGTCACCGTTGGACGCAGGGTGGCCAGACGCTTCCTCTCGGGCCGTCGCGACAGCCAGCCATGGCCGGCTAGCCACCGGCATACCCAGGCCGTCACTGGCTCAGTTTGAGATGGCGTGGGGGGGGGGGGTCGTTTGAAGGCTAAGAAAGGTTATTATTTTTTTGTAAATAATAGAAATTTCAGGGTATTTATACAAAAGTTCTGGAAAATTACAATCTGGCACTCGAAAATTACAGTTAGGTTTCTGTCATTATGCTTTCACGGAAATTCATATTTTTGAAGCCCTTCTGATGCAAATTGCGAAATATATTCAACACGAAAGTTGTTCGGCTCTGAAAAATGAGTCTTTTGGTTCAAGAATCAGCTCAATTGGAGTTCGTTTGATACTTTTATAGCCGAAACAATAAACTTTCACGTGTAAAACGATATAAATAGAAATCGCGTAACCAGTTCTCGAAACCACGCTTTTTCTAATGCGTTGAGACTTCACTTAAAAATATTCCAACCTTTATCCCAACACATAAACTATGATTTTTAATTACCATCCCATTTCGAATCCTTAACTTTAATTCGGAAACCTTCCAACACTGTTCCTAAAAACTCAGGATATTACATTCCCCCCTTTATAAAAATTTCATCCTCGAAATTTCTTCGTCCTTACTATAGGACACAGAAATCGGCGACGCTGTTCCAGGCTCGCGGCCCATTCGGGTGTACGGAGTAGCCCGCGGAGGACTAAACCGGAGAAATAAAATGGAGTCGCCACCCAGTGTGAACTTTGAAAAATGATATAAGGCCGCACTCACCCCTCGCAAGGGAAGACCTCAAACCGTTGGGTTCGGAATGGTCCCTTACTTATGTCACTTGTAATGAATGGATTTATGTAATAATATAACCGAGTCTACGCAAGAATAACTTACATATAAGTTCGCATACAACGTATATCTAAGTTTGCATCTAACCTATATCTAAGTTTGTATGCATGAAAGTAAGTCAAAATAACGGCAAGCACATGATCTCATGAACGCAATAAATCGATAAACATGGCGATATAAATAAATAATAATCTAAACATAAACGTAGAAGAGACATAATTAAGTTTCTAATGCGTAGGAAATAACTAAATCATGCTCGAAAATAATATGCTAAACAACTAAATCATGCATAAAAATAATATGCTAAACAACCTAATCATGCATAAAGTAACATACTATTTCTAATAAACAACAAATAAAAGCAAGATTGGATAAAACGAAATATGTGCGTTTCTCAAGTGGTATGTGGAATTGTATCCCAAGTTCAGACCGCACTACCGTCCATTCGGATTCGGCTACGGAATTTACGTCCGGGTTTCCATCCGATATACTGTTGGAAATTCTAATCCATGTCCCAAGATCAAAAGAGCAAACAAATATATATAAATGAATGAACAATATTGAAGTATGGCAGAATCATACTCACAAAGATCGGAATGCGGATGCGTTGATGAAATGAAAAATTTCTCCTTTGTGCAGTGAGGGTTTCGGCCAAGGTGAGTGGGGAAGCTCCAAGCTTTCTTTGATCCTTCCAAGCTCAAGAATTAGTTTCCCATAACACCTTTGTATGATCCCTTGAAGGTGCTAGCCTTGTATGTGATTTAATGTTCCAAACAAACACAAAATCTTCAAGCTTTTGCAACAAAAACTGAAAATTGAGAGTGCTGTGAATAGTGGCAGTTCACGCCACTTTGAGAGAAAAAGAGAGAGGAGATGAAGTTGTTGACTTGTAATTGTGTTAAATGATTTTCAAAAAATCAAAATGATTATATACCAAATATTTGGTAAATCAAAAGTCAAAGAAGCAACCCATCTCATCCATCAACTTGAGTGTTGAACACACTAACACCAACTACCTAATTCCATCACCAAAAAGTTAATGCTTTGACTAGTGATGTGATGGTTGATGTGACATGTGGGCCCCGCTTAATTCCAAATGCGAGTGGGCCCGCAAACACTCCTGGGCTCGGGTTCGATAATTCCGAATTAACGAACTTCCGTTGCGACGTTATTAAATCGAATTTAATTAAATAATTATGCCTAGCATAATTACTATTCATGTCACTAATGAATTAATTCTAAATTAACTCGTTTGCCCGAATTAAAATCTAATTTTAATTCCGCGTCGAAATCGAATTTCGTTTAATATATCAAATATATTATTTTATTGATTAATTCCAAATTAATCTCTCTCTCTCTTCAAATAGTACTTTATCCAAGATAAAGTCTCTCCGCAATTAATCCCAGATTAATTAAGTTCGAATCATACGTCATCGGTGAATCTTCGGGAAGCGACCCAAGAGATCTCTGGATATGTTGGCAGTAAATACGGTCGTTGGACTATCCGAACACGTACGTACCAAGTACTACGTTTTTACCGATTTACAAGACAAGGTTAGCCTATAGCAAAACTCCATGCCTACCCAATTCTCCAGAAATATTCTTACTAGAATATAAGATCTATAACAGGCGTAGTATACCGTAGTATAGTGTATAGTGATCCAGTATCGGATGATCACATGTAAGGCCTGGGGCTGGAGATGTGTCTGCCCCGTACGAAACATATATCGGACATCAAGCAACTAGTCTCTTTGAATCGGATAATCCTGACCTTGTCATATTATCCCGATGGTTGCTACCATTATAGAGTACTAGTTCTGTATCCTGCGCGATCATCATCTCCATATGTCTGAAGTGATACTTCCGTCTTGACATCACACCCAATACACTACGATTCTCGATAAACCTAGAAGAGGTGTACACAGAACCTGTTAAAGCCCTGGACGACCAAAACTAAAGTCTACCGATTGTCGCAAGTACTAGCGATGCAAGTCTCAGGTTAAGACCAAATGCACCTACCCTGAATCGGACTCCCATAGACACGCAGACATACTACCAATGGGATTCCGCGGGGTCTATCCAGAGCGAAGCTGTTTTCCGTACCATCGGTAAAACACAACCTCCTACCGCACTTGCATAAGTATCCTATACTTAAATATATGAGAACTATGCCGTTGTGCCCTCACAACACGCACAAGTGCAGTACTAGTCTATTCCGCATTATCGATGTCCAATCTCGATAATACTACGACTAGGGATATTTAATGATTAAACCTTATGGATTGATACTGTCTCATATCATCTCAATCCGGAACTAATCATAGGGACTTTTACCATTTATATATCAAAGTAAATAAATTACAAAACGGTAAAAGGCAATTTCATTACTACATAGTTAATTTTGTACAATAATACAATATCATTTACAAAATAGTGACGCTATGGGTCATAATTGTCTAACAATCTCCCACTTGGCCTATAGCCAGTCACTCAAGCATCTAATACCTGAACTATGTACATGTCGCTCAAACTTTTCCCGAGGAAATGCTTTCGTCACCGGATCTGCAATGTTGTCCTCTGATGCGATCTTTTCGATCTTCACATCGCCACGATGTATGATCTCTCGAATCAGATGGAATCATCGAAGAACATTTTTGGATCGTTGATGAGACATTGGCTCCTTAGCCTGTGCTATAGCCCCGCTATTGTCACAATACAATGGAACGGGCTCAACTGCTAACGGAACTACTCCTAATCCAATTAGGAATTTTCGGATCCAAACCGCCTCTTTTGCTGCTTCAGCTGCTGCGATGTACTCCGCTTCAGTTGTTGAATCGGCAACAGTATCTTGCTTGGAAGATTTCCAGCTCACTGCTCCTTGTTATTCAAACAAAATATGTACCCAGATTGCGACTTAAAGTCGTCTCTGTCGGTTTGGAAACTTGCATCGGTATACCCAGATACCTCAAGTTCTCCATCTCCATAGATTAAGAAAGCATCCTTAGTTCTGTTAAGATACTTAAGGATACTCTTAACCGCCATCCAGTGATCTTTACCTGGATCGGCCTAATATCGACTGCACATGCTCAAAGCATGGACACATCAGGTCGTGTACATATCATGGCATACATGATCGATCCGACTACCGAGGCGAACGGAGTCCGACTCATGTTGTCTCTCTCATCTTGTGTTTTAGGACACATGTCCCTAGATAGATGGACGCCATGTGATATTGGTAACAGTCCCCTCTTGGATTGATCCATGTTGAATCTCTTCAACACTTTATCAATATATGTACTCTGGGAGAGTCCAAGTAGCTTTCTAGATCTATCCCGGTAGGTCTTTATTCCTAGAATAAAAGCTGCTTCTCCCAGATCTTTCATGGAGAATTTCAATGAAAGCCAAGCTTTCACCGACGTTAACATGGGAATGTCATTGCCGATAAGCAATACATCGTCGACATAAAGGACAATAAAAGTCAGTGCACTCCCACTAACCTTCTTATATACACAAGGATCATCTTCGTTTTGAATGAAATCATATTCTTTTATGATCTCATCAAAACGTTGGTTCCATGACCGCGATGCTTGCTTCAGTCCATAAATGGACCGATTTAACTTACAAACCTTGTTTGCAAGTCTAGGTGCGATAAAACCGTCAAGCTGTTGCATATAAACATCCTCCAAAAGGTTTCCGTTAAGGAAAGCGGTTTTAACGTCCATCTGCCATATTTCGTAATCGTAATATGCAGCTATTGCAAGCATTATTCGAATGGATTTAATCATGACAACGGGTGAGAAGGTTTCGTCATAATCAACTCCAAGTCGTTGACGATATCCCTTCGCTACAAGCCTAGCTTTGTACGTTTGTACGTTGCCATCCATGTCGGTCTTCTTCTTGAAGACCCATTTACATCCAATAGGCTTTACGCCTTCTGGTGCATCAACCAGTGTCCAAACTTGGTTGGTATACATGGAATCCATTTCGGCATTCATGGCTTCTTGCCATAAAGCGGATTCGATACCTTGTATCGCTTCCTCATACGTAGCGGGTTCATTATCCTCAATAAGATTAATATTTACATGAGGTGAGATCAGGAATCCATACCTCTCAGGTATTACCCTGACTCTCTCCGACCTACGCGGTCCTTGTGTACTTGAAGATTGTGGTTCAGTCTCATCCCGGATGGACTGTTCATGTTCCGTCGATAATTCATTGCCAAGAACAGTATCACTACGACTTTCATCGAGTTCTACTTTCTTCCCACTAAACACTGCATTTAGGAATTCCTTCTCAAGGAAAATCGCATGTAGAGCAACAAATATACTTTGTTCTCTTGTGGGTGATAGAAGTAATATCCTTTGGTTTCCCTAGGATATCCAACGAATAGGCATTTATCTGATTTGGGTTCAAGTTTGGTACCTTCCAATGTTTAACGTATGCCCAGCAACCCCAAATCTTCAGGAATGAGAAACCCGGTTTCTTTCCTGTCCATATCTCATATGGTGTCTGTTCAACAGACTTTGACGGAACCTTATTCAAAATAAGAACTGCACTGTTTAATGCATATCCCCAGAAGGAAATTGGCAGCTTAGTGCGACTCATCATCGACCTTACCATGTCCAACAAGGTACGGTTTCTCCGTTCGGACACACCATTTAATTGTGGTGTTCCAGGAGGAGTCCACTGTGAAAGAATACCATATTCTTTCAGGTAATCTTGAACTCATTACTTAAGTATTCGCCACCACGGTCCGACCGTAATGTCTTAATACTCTTGCCTGTTTGTTTTTCAACTTCGTGTTGAAACTCTTTGAATTTCTCAAAAGTTTCCGACTTGTGCGTCATTAGATACACATAACCGTAACGTGATGCATCATCGGTAAAGGTTACGAAGTATCGATATCCACCTCTATCCTGGCTAGACATGGGCCCACAAACGTCACTATGAACGAGGGCTAACAGTTTAGTGGCGCATTCACCTTTACCGCTAAAAGGTGATTTAGGCATTTTGCCTAATAAGCAAGATTCGCAGACGTCATATGAATTTGTATCAAATCCGTCCAAGTACCCACTCTTCGAAAGTGTGGATATGCGAGTCTTGTTAATGTGTCCCAGACGACAATGCCACATATAAGTTTCATCATTTGGATCACTCTTTTTAAGCCTTTTGTTTGTTACTTTATATGTAGGAGATTCATTTATATTCAAAATATAAAGACCATTATTTGCAACTGCAGTGCATATTTCTGCATCATTTTTATATAAATAACACCCAGTGTTTCTAAATACAAAAGTGTACCCATATTGGTTAACAAAGATATAGATATAATATTCCTAGTCAAACTAGGTACATAATAACAGTCATTTAGTTTAAGTACATGCCCCGAGGGCAGTTCTAATACAAAAGTGCCCATGGCCAAAAAGCAACAGGAGTTCCGTTTCCAACTCGTACATCAATCTCCCCTGAAGCCAGTATCCTGCTGTTCTGCAGATCCTGCACATCAGTACATATATGAGAACCACAACCAGAATCAAAAATCCAATTTTTAAAACTAGAAGTAGCCATGTTTATTTCAATAACAAACATACCAGAGGTCGGTG
Source organism: Zanthoxylum bungeanum (assembly GCA_019454045.1). Taxonomy (NCBI): domain Eukaryota; kingdom Viridiplantae; phylum Streptophyta; class Magnoliopsida; order Sapindales; family Rutaceae; genus Zanthoxylum; species Zanthoxylum bungeanum. The sequence continues at coordinate 21,974 of SKCR01010746.1, forward strand.
CCTTGCCCGCCTTGATCTCCCTTCTGAGCGCCTTGTTCATGCGCCAGTCACGCTTCCAGTGACCTCTTTTGCCGCAGTTAAGGCATATGTCTTGTGACTTGTTCCTCGGCTTCCCAGAAGCCATCGACATCTTGGCCTTGCCCTTGTTCTTATGCTTCCTCTTTCTCACCC
>SKCR01010747.1:0-22216 GCA_019454045.1 Zanthoxylum bungeanum
CAAAACCATCCACCAAAGCAAAGAAAAATATGTGGTCGAGATTTTAGAATGACTTATGTAATCTTTATTTAATCACCCATTATGTCATCCTTTGATCTTTTTCTTTGTGAAGTGCAGTTGTTATGATTTAACTTGTTAATCTTAAGGAATTTATAAGATTATTTTAATGAAATTAAATTATGCTTTCATCATTAAATGGGAAAAAAATTCATATACAATAACCTAGAGGCTACGGAGTTTGCTATTACCATTTGAATTTCAAAACCCAATACGATAGAAATTGAATTTCATAAATAAATAATATCATCAAATTTTATTAGTTACTTTAGTCAAGTTTAAATGCTTTTTTAATTCAAATCAACCATGTGAATTCAGTATTTTGGATTCTTATTATGACTATTATTTATTTATGGGGAAAACGAGCTAAACCCATAATGTTTGATAAAATTAAATGAAATCTCCTCATATTTTAAAATTAAGAAAAACATTTATCATGCTTAAAAATCTCAAATTTTATCATAAGAAATTCATAATTTCGATCAAGATTCAAGATTTCTAATTATTTAGTTCGAAATCCGAGATGATTTTTTGTCCATATTTAAAAAAATATATCGGTATTCGAGATGATTTTTCTTCTCAAATTACAATTGGGAAGGAACGAAATCGATTCGGGATAAGATATCTCAGTTGTCATCTCTACCTCATGTTTTCCATTAAGAATCAAAATATTTAAAACAAAATCATATATAAAAGGGGTAAAATATCATGGGGTTTCGCTTTTGCTATTTTTCCCTTTATTTATTTATACAAGTTTTCATTATTGAATCATGGATGTAGTGTTTTACCTCATCATTTCCCATAAATATTTTCATTGAGTGTATTATTTTAATATAAATTTTGAGATATTGATCCAATAATAGATATTGAAAGTTAAAATAATATTTACTGATATTGGAATAAGATCATTTACTTAAAATTTGTCAAAAAAATAAATTAATAAAGCTCAACTATTTTTTTTATCATTTTATATTGAAGAAGTTGTATACATGTTGAGAATAAATCACTCTTACATATAATGAATAAACTAGATATTTTTAAGAGTATAAAAAGATACATTAATTTATCCATTAAATATTTATAAATATTACATGTTAATTGTTAGAAATGGTTAATTTTTGTATAAATATTTTATTATTTATGCAATATAATATTTTCTTATTGGAATTTTTTATTTAATCATATGATAAAATCTTACTGTTATTCATATATTGTAAATCTAAGGATTAGATCACTTTAAGAGTTAGAGATTTCGAATTTTGCTCGAAACCTTATATGAAATTATTAAAAACTTGAAAGTTTCAATATATGGTGATATAGTTGCAAGAGTTACAAATGATATTGAGAAATATCACACATATTCTCAAATATTATTTGTTCTTAGTCTTGATCTACTGACATGAATCGATCACTAGATCGATAAGACTAGTGCATTATCTATATATGTAATGTACATATGATTTGTCTCAACAGACGATGAACTTAGCGGAAGCTCATATAGAAATATAGATATTCATTAATGGAATGAATATTGAACTGGCTCACTGAAAATTGTCAATAGGTGTCTTCTCGAGTTGAGTGTTTAATGTGGTTCTTTGACTTAAGACACCACGGTAGTGTTGTGAGTGATCTTTCATGGTTGATACCATACATGTGAGAAACCTTTTATTGTTTGACCGTTGGATGACTGTTAGGTATGAACCCAATGCTCATGGACATCGATGTATGTCAATATAATGATCTGTCATTCCATGTGGTTTAATTATATCTCATGATACTTAGGGTTATATTTCGAGAACCTTTTGGCCAAAAGTATGTTTCAAAAAAATTTCGGAACATTATGAATAGTATTGGAAAAGAATTTTTGCATATTATTTATAATGGAATATAATCATGAAGATAAGTTTTATACATTAAGTATATAGGGCCTTGACGATAACACTATGCATTACCTAATAGGAGACAATATGACAGAAAGATTATACATAAGTATTACAACCTCAACTTGTATGATAGAAACGTCGTGATTATTTTACCATGAAGTCCTATATATATATATACCAGACGTAAACATATTAAGTGTCCTTATTGAGCACTATGACAACATTTGTCGTAGGACAACTTATTGTATTAAATTTTTAAGATCAAATTGTTTGATCTGGTAATTCATTATATGAATCAAATTAATTAATAATATCAATAGTGATATAGGATTGTACTATAATATTAATGTAACACCCCGCCTATGGCAGGATGCTACCAATAGGAGACATAAATACCCATCTTCCCGAGCCTCAAACCAACGAAAAACGGACGTGACACACCCTAAATTTTGGACATCTGGAACACATTTCAGCACCAATACACCTGTAACAAATATTATATGAGCAAAAAAGACCTCTAGTCCAAATCCAAGACAGATCAAATCTCAATATTAGTACTTCGGGGCTCCATGATCACAATCACACATACAAAATAAAATTTTCATTTACAAATATACAGATACAAAACAAACACAAGTCCTAGACTTTTAACATGTCCCTATGATTCTAGAGTGGCTGACAGCGGCTTGGATGATCGTCCCCGACTCATTCTGATACCCTAATTTCAATCGAGAGCCTTCCAGAACTGTTCCGAAAACTCGGGATATTACAATTAATTGTTAACAATAATAAAATATAATTTGTATTAGTGTATTATAATTAATTGCTAAATAATACTACTATACAAATAAAAATATTTTAATTAATTAATATAACTATGGTTAATTTAAATTAACGATCATGGTTAAAGAATCATGAACACTAATTAAATATAAGTTAAGCTTGAATTAACTAAAGTTATATATTTAACTTAGGTTAATCTTGATATTTATGTCATGGTTGAATATAATCTTGACCAAGTGTCAAGTTTATATTAAGATAAATTCAAGGGTTAACTTTGGTTAATAAAAAGCAACTTAAGTAGCTTTGGTTAGTTGTAACATAAAAATGGAAAGGCCAAAACAACAAGAAATAAATGGGAGAAATTTTTAGTTTTGGAAGGCCAAAATCAAGATCAAATCCATCCTAAAAATCATCTGAACACACAAGTAAATGCACAATAATATTTCTTAGAGGAAATTAGTATAATTCTCCTGATATTTGATAAAACTAATCGAAATTCCTCTATCTTCCAAAAATAGTATCTCTGTTGATCAGGATTCGTACTAAAAATCATCTCGAATTTCGGATTGAATGGGACGACATCTCGATCGGGATTCAAAATTCGGGATTCGGAGATTTTCTGTCAACCATACTTAATAGCTTTACTGAGAAAGAGTATTTTTGGAAGGCATTGGTTTTGTTTAGCGTAAGATCATGGGGGTCGATTAATTTTATCAAACATCAAGGGTTATGTTGATTTTCCCTAATTCTTGAGTGTTAGAAATTAATTAATGTGCTTACATTTTCGTTCAAGTGTTGAAGAATAATGAGAGAATTTGTTGTTTCCATTTTTAAGTGATCAAACTACTTATTAATTATCAAGGTTGATCAAGTAGGACAATAAAATAATGCTTGGAGAAGAACCTTTTTTGGTGGACTTGGAGCAAAGTTTGAATGATTGGCAAGAATTAAAAGTTATAGTTAACATATGTCTCAACTTTTGTATAATTTAATTAGATTAAATTTTATGAATATTTTATGAGTTGTGATTCATGTATATAACATGAGAATGATTATATTTATGCATTAAAGGAAAAAATTTATTTGCATGAAACAATAATTTCTATAATGATATATATTATTCATATGTATTAATATATTTTATTAGTTTTAATGATTTGTTTATATGCATAAAATAATTTATATGATGATAAATATTATTTGTAAGCTGTTGGGGAAATAGTGTCATTAAACGAAAACTAACATGCATCCAAACAAATCAAAACCAGAAAACAAACATCAAACCAAACTATGCCAACTTAGACATAAATCCTAAAACTTGGAACATGAAGATAAAACCTGGTAAATGACGAAACTTGCAGTCCAAGTCGAGATATATCTCTGTCCTTAAGAACTTAAGGAGCCCCGTCTCGGTGCTCTACGGGTTTTGTGGCTAATGTCCTCCCAAGATAACTTGGATTCCTCTTCTCCAAGAGGCACTCCTTAAGAAGATCTTGAACTAGGAAAATGGTGGAACTCTCTCTCACTCTAAAACAACAATATGAGACACACAAATTCGGATGGATTCAGATTCCTTGAAAGAACAAAGAAGGCTCCTTTAAATAGACATCGAAGGGTGCCTTTGAGGGCACTCTTTGGTTTGGGGTTGTAACTCTCCCAAGGTTATACCCCTCCCTTAAACCATTGGAGCCTAAAGGTATGTTCATCAATTGGAGGTCATGTCCCTACATGTATGTATTCTTCCCATATGGTACCATCCAATGGACATGTACCTCATCCATTTACACTTAATTTGAAGAATTTACAACAATCCCCCACAATTCTTCAAATATTCATGCAGACACTTGAGAGAGTTTCCGTGTGAACTAAATCTGCATCGAAATAGGTAGCTTTCGCCTTGAACATTTCCTAGTGATTGACAATCGGATTTACTTGGCAAACTAGGACCCATAGTCTTGAACTTTTCTGTCATTGGTGTAAACCAAGACAATTGCCAACATACAGCTTTACTTCGACCATTTCTCATTCTACGGTTGTGTTCATTTCGACCATGAACAGCGGTCCTGGATTCATCAAGCACTTTACGGAAATCAGCCTGCAAAATCCCATGGAAGCGGCCTCACTTCTTACTTGAAATATGTGATCTACTATGAAGAGATAATTTGTCTTTACCCTCATTAGGACTCATCTCCTAATATAGTGATCATTACAAGCTTTATTTATCCTAACCTTAATAGAAAGCGCTCTGCGTCATTATCGGAATGAGAAGAGTACAAAACTCTTCAGTGCTTGTTTTGAATTGCAAAAGTTTCAGTTGCCCCTTTGAACCTAGATCTTGGGATCTCCAGTCAGCTAGGTTGGGTTTCCACAGTGACAATTCTTATTTATAGGCTTCAAGCCCATTCCCATCAATGACTTCTCAACTTGTTCTCTAGGTAAACCTTAGTAAGTGGATCCGCTAGGTTTTCCTTCGACTTGACATAATTGATCAATATTATGCCACTTGAGAGCAGTTGACGTATGGTATTATATCTCTGACATATCTGTCGAGACTTACCATTATACATTGTATTTTGGGCTCTCTCCAATAGCCGATTGGCTATCACAATGTATGCTTATCGCTGGCACCGATTTGGGCCAACTTGGAATATCCTCCAGGAAATTTCGAAGCCATTCCGCTTCTTCCGCTGTTTTGTCTAATGCTATGAACTCTGATTCATAGTAGACCGGGCAATACATGTTTGCCTCGAGGATTTCCATGACACGGCTGCACTACCAAGTGTGAAAATAAATCCACTCGTAGATTTGGAATCCACTGTATCATATATCCAGTTAGCATCTGTATCCCTTTAGAACAGCAGGATATCTTGAATAATGCAGCCCATATTTTGAAGTTTCTCTCAGATACCTCAAAACTTCTTACTATGGCTTTCCAGTGGTTATGTCATGGATTGCTCGTAATCTGCTAAGCCTGTTCACAGCTTGAGCGATATCAGATCGTGTGCAATTCGTGAGATACATCAGACTTCCGATGATTCTCGAATACTCTAACTGCGATACGCTTGAGCCAATATTCTTTGATAGATGAAGAGTTAGGTCTACAGAAGTTCTAGCAACATTTAGATCCCCTTTATTATATTCTAAAGTATCTTCTCAATATAATGAGTCTGAGATTAATATCTTTCTGATGTCCTAGAAATCTTACTTCCTAGGATCAAAGAATATAATGAAGAGTTAGGTCTACAGAAGTCTAGCACATTAGATCCCCTTTATTATATTCTAAAGCATCTTCTCAATATAATGAGTCTGAGATAATATATATCTTTCTGATGTCCTAGAAATCTTTAATTCCTAGGATCACATCAGCTACTCCTAAATCTTCATATCAAATCTGATGGATAACACTTTCTGGTAGACTGAATCATTTCATGATTACTACCAATTATCAACTATCGTCTACATAGAGACACACAATGAAATATCCTTTTTGAGTTGATTTGGTGTACACACACTTATCATGCTCATTGGTTTTGAACCACTTGACAACATCTCTTTGTCAAATTCTCATGCCATTGTTTAGGTGCTTGTTTTAATCCGTACAAGGATTTTACAAGTTTACACACCTTCGGTTCTTGTCCAGAACCATTAAAACCTTCTGATTGTTCCATGTAAATTTCTTCATCCAATTCACCATTCAAGAATGTCGTCTTTACATCCATTTGATGTATTTCAAGACCAAATATAGCTGCTATGGCTATGGGCATTCTTATTGATGTGATACGAGTCATTGGTGAATAGGTGTCAAAGTAATCAAGGACTTCTTTTTGTTTATAACCTTTTATGACAAGCCTTGCCTTGTACTTATCTATTGATCCATCCGGTTTCATCTTCTATTTGAATATCCATTTGTAGCCCAGTGGCTTACAACATGGAGGAAGATCAACCAACTCTCAAGTATGGTTCTGTAGGATTGAATCAATCTCACTATTGATAGTCTATTTCCACAAATGTGCCTCCGACAAAGACATTGCTTCCTTATAGCTTTGAGGCTCATTTTCTAACAAATATGTCAGAAAATCGGGACCAAAAGACTTAGACGTTCTAGCTTGTTTACTACGTTTAGGTTCAATTGTCTCAACATTTCCACGTTGAACTGATTCTTGGTCAACTTGATCACTGTCTTTGACAGTATCAATAGTTCTTTTGAGAGACTATGTTTTTTGTCTTTCCTTACAAGGAAATGTCTCTTCAAAAAATGCCGCATTCCTTGACTCAATTATCATATTCGGATTGATGTCAGGAATCTCAGACTTGTGTACCAAGAATCGATACGCACTACTGTTGCGAGCATATCCAATGAATATACAATCAACAGTTTTAGGTCATATTCTAACCTTCTTAGGTTTATGAACCATTACTTTGGCAAGACACCCCCACACTTTCAGATATTTGTAGGAATGTACATAACATTTCCACAACTCATATGGTGTCTTGTCCAATCTTCTGTGAGGTAGCTTGTTCAGAACGTAGTTGGCGGAAAGCAAGGCTTCCCCCCACAAATTCTGGGGTAAACCAGAGCTTGTCAACATGGCATTCATCATTTCCTTCAATGTTCGATTTTTGCGCTCAGCAATCTCGTTTTGTTGAGGCGGATAAGAGCAGTGGTTTCGTGAATAAATCCATGACTGGAACAATATTCACCAAATGGTGACACATATTCACCACCTCTATCACTCCTGATTCTCTTGATTTTCTTGCCAAGTTTATTTTCAACTTCTTTCTTATAGTGTATAAAGCTCTCAATAGATTCATCTTTGCTCCTCAGCAATACACATAACAAAATCTTGTGTTATCATCGATAAAAATTACAAATTACTTTTTACCGCCTCTTGTTTGCACAATATTCATATCATACATATCAGTGTGTACAAGTTCCAAAGGTTCAGAACTTCGTTCTACGGAATGAAATGAGGTTCTATGCATTTTTGCTTCAACACATGCCTCACATTTATGTTGGTTATCAATTGCAAACTTAGGTATAAGGTCCATATTTATTAATTTACGCATTGTATCATAATTAACATGTCCTAACCTTTCATGCCATATATTTTGTGACTCAATAATATAAGCGGAAGTTGTAACTTTATTATTAGCACTGTGTCGATTGACAGTCATTACATTGAATTTGAAAAGGCCCCCAGTGAGGTACCATTTTCCTACATAAACATCATTCTTGGTCAATATAAATTTATCAGAAACAAATACTAGCTTAAAACCATTCTTGCTAAGGAGAGAGCCCGAGACCAAGTCTTCCGAATATCAGGAACATGCAAAATATTCTTCAACGTAAGCTCATTTCTAGATATCATCTTCAGAACCACTGTGTCTTGTCCAACCACTGTGTCTTGTCCAACCACTCTAGAGGTAGACGAGTTTCCCATTGTCAGATGATCGCCGCCATCGACCTTCTGATACAAGGAAAACATCTTGCTATCAGCACAGATATGACGAGTAGCCACCGTGTCTACCCACCATTCTCTCGGATTCCCAACCAAGTTGGCTTTCGTTACCACTGCCGATAGGTTCATCTCTAAGATCTCATCAGCCAGCTGCTCATCTTCAGTGACATGGGCCTCATTTTTCTTTTTCTTGCCCTTGTCCTGAGACTTCTTGTTTTTGCAGTCCTTTTGTCGGTTTTATGGCGAAAATCCGATAACGCAGCGGAATCGCGGAAAATCAAAATTTTCCGATTTCAAAATTTTTCTTAGATCAATTAAATAAAATTTATTTATTTAATTATCCAATTATTAAATTCTGAAAAATTACACAAGAAATCAAATTTCTTGGTAATTACCGAATTACCCCACAACTTTGCAAATTGATCATTTTAGTCCAAAAATTGTCAAATACAATTTTGGATGATTCTAAAACATTTCTAAAATGATTTCCAACAATTCCAACTCATCAAAATCAGATTGCAACAAAAAATCCCAAACTTTTTTCAAATTGCCGAGACTACCCCAAATTTTCGGATAATTGTATTTTGGTCCTTTTGTGTTCAAACAAACCAAGATCAAATCCAATCAACCCACAAATTTATATGCATCATATACACACTATAATACATCACATATATGAAAAGCCCTAAATTTAGAAAGGGTTAAGAACCCTAATTTATAATTTTATCAAATTGACCAATATTACCAAATCTTTAAAATCCAACACTTTAATTCATTCTTTACCACACCAAACAAGTCTCACCATCATGAAACAACTCAAGAACAATTCTAGGTCATCAATGATTTGCTTAGAAACTCTAGAATGGCAACATGATTATCAAATAACCAAAAGAGAGCTTATGAAACCATTTCAAGCTCACTTGGAAACCATACATGCATACATCTTTCATTCAAGTTCATAATCAATGAAAATAAAAACTATAAGTAAAGAGACAACATCAAAGCAACACAAGTTGAATCTAAGCATGTTAGAAACATTTTCTATGTTGAAGACTTTAAAGAAAAACTTACAAAAACAAAGATTTTCCATGCTTTCTTCTTTAGCCTTCAAGCCTTTTTCTCTCAACTCTTTTGTGTTTATTTTTGTGACTTATGAAAACCTAAACCTAATGAAATGAAACAAAACAATATATACTTCACAAAATAGCCTTTGGCTGAATTTTAAAGCAATATTAATATCTAGATATTATTTTGATTTCATTTAAAGTTTACTTTATCAACTTGTTAAATGATCATTACAACTTTAATGAATTATTCAACAAGTCAACAAAAGCAACTAAAGCTTTTCCATAAATATCACAACTTTAAGATATTTATATTTTTAATTAATTTAATTATTTAAATATAAATATTTTAAATATATGTATTATATTTACATTAAATATCCAAATACATATATATTTATGATATTAGTCAAATATCTCAATTTGACAATTAATTAATGTGTATTTGATAAAATCTATCATTAAATGCAAATATATAAAAATTAGGAAATGACTATTAGGTCTTTTCGCATGTATTTTTCGTTTAACATTTAAACGACTTATAAATAATCATTATATTCATAAATATTACCATAGTGCTCTACGAGTATATTGACTAGTGAGACTCTCTAGATTCAGGCATATCCGTCACGAAATCTAATTTTGTATCCATAATCTACCCACCCGTAAATTATGACGACCACAGATAAACTCGCTGAATCATATAGGTCGAGGTCATGGCATATGTATAATTCCTCCCTCACAGGTATCCGAATATATCCCAGAGATATAGATGTAAACTTCAAATCTCTATAGGGACAATCTCGTCGACGTCTCTATTAGCAATCTCTAAAAGAACACTTATAACTAACTTCTAAAGTGTACCACAGGCCCATGGTTTTTATCTAATTTCTAATCATAAATGGACTACCTATGCTTTGTACACAGAACTGACGGATCCTATCTAGACACACACAGGACACCCTGAGGATCTATCCACACCCAACGAACAGACGGATGTCTGATCTAAATAGATCGATGATGTGACTTCCATCTAAGTGTGGAAGATGTCTCATGTGCCCACAGTGGTATCTCAAGTCGAAGAATCACAAATGCTACTCAACCCGAGAAGATTCTTATTGACGTTGGTGTACCATCCATTAAGAATCTTTGGTGAGTCGTTCAGTATTTTTCCGTTATAAACACCTACACGTCTATATGAATTCCCAAGACTCATGGTTCATTGAGAAACCATTGGAATCATATATTCCAGTATACGACATGTATCGGTCTCAACGGGTTTACTTTACTGACCAAGTAGTGTAAACCTTGACCAGGAACAGTCTAAGAATGACAACGTCATGATACAACTCAATGTCAGTTGCGAAGCTTTTGCAACTGTATCATGACTAATCATCCTAATAGATATATGTGATTAGCAATCTGTTAAATCTGTGGCCACAATATACTTCGGAAGTAAGTTCCGAATGTTATTTAGAGATTGCTAATAGATATGTCGACGAGATAATATCTATAGAGATTTGACGTTTACATCTATATCTCTGGTATTATCCGGATACCTGTGACAGATGGATTATACGTATGCAATGACCTCGACCTGTATGATTCAGCTAGTTTATCTGTGGTCGTCATAATTTACGGGTGGGTAAATTATGGACATGAAATTGGATTTTGTGACGGATATACCTGAATCTAGAGAGTCTCACTAATGAAATATACTCGTAAAGCACTAGGGAAACATTTATAAATAATACTGATTATTATAAGTCGTTTAAAGGTTAAACGAAAAATACATGCAAACGGGCCGAACCGTCATTTCCTAATTAATGTGTATTTGTATTGATATATGATATTATTAAATGCACATTAATAAATTATCAAATAAAGGTATTTGACATATATCATTTATATATGTATTTGAGATGTTTTAAGTAAATATAATACATATATTTGAGATATTTGTATTTAATTAATTAATTAATTAATTAATTGTTAAATAATTAATATAATTAAAATATAAATATCTTACCAAATGATAAAGTTAGGAAATGATTATAAGTGTATATTGTTGACTTTAAAGTAAAGGAAATAAGGTTGTCAAAATGGTTTTGACTTCCTAAGATATTTGTTTAAATTGTTTGAAAATAAAAAATATCTTTTTCCTTTATTTTTGTCAATTTTCGGCCAACACCCTAAATTAAATATAAGTGTTATATTTTTGAGTTGCAATTGTTGACTTGGTTGAATAATTCATTAAAGTGTAATGATTTAAAAATGCAAGTTGACAAGTTGAACTTAAATGAAACAAATGAAAATATCTTGATATTTTCGTACTACCATTTTCGGCCAAGGCCAATTAGGGATGGTATATATTGTTTTGTTTTATATTTTAGGGTTTAACAAGTTCAAATACACAAAATAAACATAGAAGAAAGTTGAGAGAAAAGCTTGAAGGCCAAAGGAGAAAAGGCTTGAAAACTTGGATTTTGTAAGTCTTTCTTTAAAGCTTTCAACATGGAAATTGTTTCTAACATGCTTGGCATCATTTTGTGTTGTTTTGATGTTCTTTCTTCTATTATATTTTTGTTTATTTGGTTGAGAACTTGTGTGAAAGATTGATGCATGTAAGTGAGCTTAAACTTGTTTTAAAGCTTTACTTTTGATTTTTGGAAAATCAAGTTGCCATTCTAGAGTTGGTAAGCCACTCTTTGGTGACCTAGAATTGTTCTAGAGTTGTTTCAAAGTGGTGAGGCTAGATTGGTAAAGAATTGAATGGATTAAAGTGTTGGATTTTGTAAATTTGATGAAATTGGACAATTTGATAAAATTGAAAAATTAGGGTTCCGAACCCACTCCAAATTTGGGGCTTTTCATATATTGATGTATTATGGTATGAATGTGATGTATGTAAATTTTTGGGTTGATTGGATTTGATCTTGACATGTTTTGAACAAAATGGACCAAAATGCAATCACTTGAAAATTTGGGGTGCTCACGGCAATTACTCAAAAATTGGGGATTTGTGTGAAATCTGATTTTGATGCATTAGATGTGTTGAAAATATTTTAGAAATGATTTAGAATCATCCAAAATTATATTTGATAATTTTTAGGCGAAAATAATCAATTTATAAAGTTTTGGGACAATTCGGTAATTACCAAGAATTTGATCTCTTGTGTAATTTTTCAGAATTTAATAATTGGATAATTAAATAAATAAGTTTATTTAATTGATCCGAGAAAAAATTTTGAAATTGGAAATTTTTGATTTTCCGCGATTCCGCTGCGTTACCGATATTCCCCCTTAAAACCCCATCAGTAATATACTTTATCTTGACACACACAGGATATCATGAGGATCGATCCACACCCAACGAATAGGCGGAGGTCTGATCTAAATAGATCGGTGACGTGACTGCCATCTAAGTGTGGAGGATGTCTCATACATCCACAGTGGTATCTCAAGTCGAAGGACCACTATGCTACTCAACCCGAGAAGATTCTTATTGACGTTGGTGTACCATCCATTAAGAATCTTCGGTGAGTCGTTCATTGTTTATCCACTATAAACACCTAAACGTCTATACGAGTCTTCCCAGACTCATGGTTCATTGGGATAAACCATCGGACCAAGTCCCGATATACGACATGTATTGGTCTCAACGAATTTAACTAACCGACCCGTGTTAGTAAATCTTGACCAAGAACTATATTTGATAATATACATTTAGCAGTAACACTTCCCAATGTCAATTACAAACTAGTTTTGTAACTGTGTACTGCATTATATATATCGAGCCTTTGTCTAATATATACATATCACTAAACCACATTTAGTTTCAATCTAATCGTAATCAGATTGAATACGTAAATAAAAAAAAAAGAGGTGCAACCATAAATAAGTAATATTATGGAAAAAGGAATTGATCGTATTCATGAATCAGACATAAATATGATGCGGATTGGCACTCTGAGCACCAACCTCAATTTCTCCCACTTGCTCTTATGCCAATCCACGGTATCATATACACATCTCAATGTGTATCGTATACTCATGGCTCTCAAAAGCTCACATAGCACTTAAGAGGTTAGAGAAGTAAGTCCGCTATAACATATTGAGTTTGTCAAACAAACTCCATCGTTTCCCATAGCCAGCATCATTCATATTTTGTAGAATCTAAATTATACATTAATATGACTCTGATGCTACATCAGTATTGTGCTGCAGTTACTGAGTGTTCAAGTATTTAGGGATCAAATCCAAAATACTATGATGACAACACAAGCACAATAGAAATACAAAACTTCTAATTTATCAGGTCACTATGCAACTTCATAAGTCAATACTTCATAAGTTGCATCTAATTCCACTATATAGTAGAATTCTCTGTGACACTCTCACTGCATCTATCTTACTCTTTATGACGTAGACTGTCTAACGTCATAATTAGTCTCAAAACTAATATGACCAAATGGTTGCAGACTGTATTCTCCATGAATTAGAAACTCGTTCTTAATATCTCAAAGATCATAAAGAACGTGTTTCAAGATCCATCCTATGGTCTATAGGATATCAAAATAACTCGTAACAATTACAATAAATCGATATCTTTAATCGCACATAATTAAAGTATTCATTATGTCATCATCATATGATACATAAGATTGATTAGACATTCTAATCAATATCTCTTTCGAAAAAGGAATCATCATTTACGAAAGATGAATACTATATACAAGACACGCATTAACTGTCAACCAGTTATACTAACTGTCATACATATATCAATGTTGTGTCTTTTATTAGATCATATCTAATGCACAAATAATAGGAGTATCTCACAAGTCTCTTAGTTTTATATCTTATATAAAACTTTATATCGAATATAACAGAGACTACTCCCTGCTTTCACGGAGTAAAGAAGACTTAGGTAAACATTTTACCTCACAAACATTCTCATTATTACTATAATAATGATAATGTTGTTAGGATATATAACACTAGAAAGTAATTTGTACGCTCCCACTAACCCCTCAATCACATATGTATTCTCTATACTTTGACAAGATCAGACAATCTGACTGATATCAAAAATAAAGAATACGGATTTCCGGAAGACTTATCCGAGTCTACAATAGGCTCTATAAGCTAGCATACTAAATTGCGATCTCAGAAGAACACAAACTCTAGGGCCATTCCAGAATGAACTCTTCAAACAAAGAAATCACAACTGATCTATTATCTGAATAAGTCATTCAAAAAAAAATGCCATTTTACATTCTTTAGCTAAAATGTACAGTTTAATATCAACATTAACCAATATATCTTTAATTGTTCAATTAGCGTGACTAGAGATAAGTTTTCTCAGAATCTACAATAGATTGCTGGGTATAATTTTTCTCATTGTCATACTGTAAAGGTGAAACCTTTAATAAGCTCACACTGCTTTCGCTGCGCAAACAATTAGCACATATCATGAACTAATTCATAATGAAAGCTTATTCAAGTTCAAAACTTGATCGTAGTAAGCTATGAAAAATCTTAGATCTATGGTTCAATGGTGAACTTCCAGAATCGATATCAAATATCGCTTCCATTATAAATTATAGGATAATTTTCTTCGGTAAGAAAACAACAGAACCATTAAGTATCAAATACTCATAAATGATTCTGATATCCTATTAGACTTATATAGAAGATGTATAAGGGTTGTTTCATCTTATTAATTACGTAGTTCCATTATAGTTTATCATTCTCACATTTGACTTCAATAAGTCAAGTCACATCCGATGTTACACACCAAGTAATAAAACGATTTTATTACTTAGGATTGTAGGAAAGATATTCTATCAAATATAATACAATATTCTATTAAACAGAATAAACGATAAACTTTTACTTATACCTCCGAGGTGTAAGTAATTTCCATTATACAACTATTATATAAAAGAAAGATTCAAATCTCAAACTTTTTAAGATTCAGATTTTCTACCTATACATATCATATATGTAACTGTAGAAATTAATGGAACCTAAATTAAAAAGATGAACTAGTGTTACTGGAGCATATCCCCAAGAGTATTGAAACTAATTCGGTAACATTCAATATCAAACGAATCAAATCATATAAGATTCGACTGCTCCCACTACTCAATTCCATCAAGATGGAAGTCTTGGAAGAATAATATTGAATAAGAATCATATTCACTGAATAACCTTAGAACTAATTGTTTTAAATTCATATGTTTGATCGTATCAAAGATCTTTGAACAGTTCAAATACATGTAATGAATTTTAAGGATAGAGTTCTCAAAAAACTTCAGATTGAATATATTTGAACCAGTCAAAAATGTTCAATCTGCGTTTCATCAGAAAAGATTGAATGTTCTTGATCATTTCAAGATGTTCAATATGTGTTCTTTCAGAAACACGTAACTAAGTTATGACAATTCATCAAGTAAGTTACGAAATAAAGAAAGCTACCTTAAGCAATTATTATTTATTAAACTACATACATCCAATGTATCAGTTAAATAAATCTGGTGGTCTAATGACAATCATTGGTTAAACGAGATCTTAATCACCTTCCTGAATACAATATTCATTAAATGGATAAGGATGTGTGGTGTGATCTCGTATCAAACCATCTTTTACCATACGGAATAAGCATCTAATGCTTAAGTGATTAAACTCATAAAGCACCGTTCTAAATTATTTATTTTACCGAATAATTTTTCTTAATGTTTATCTCTACGTCAATGACACTACTAGTTATATTTAAAATATATAATAATTATTTATAAAGAACAAGTAATTATCCAATAGTCGCAAGTTCCGATATCAAATATCAAAACATATTAACTAATATTTTAAATAACTAGACGGGAGATCTGGTATCCAATACCTATAGTTGTAGTATTGTGAAAATCAATATTTTCTATACACAACTATATGCATCTCCTTTCTTTAGCTTTACTATTTGCATTCAACTATTCAAAACAATTACAAATAACTTATTAGCAAATTGTGTCAGACACATTGCCTCTAAAGGTCATTAAAGCTAAGAAACATCATTACTAGATAAATAAATACCTAATGGGGCTTTCTTAATGCTAGTCAAGAATCTCGAGACATGAACTAATTCAAGTCAATTCTTACTGCATAAGAAACTATTCTCTCTAAAGTATTATATCCTAAAAGGGATATCTATCTAGATTATCTACCATGACTTAGAAACTAAGTCATTAACCATCTTGATTTTTCAAGAAAATCAGAACAACAGTTCCCGATGGTTTAAACCAATCTAATAATATCCTAGTCTAGTAGTATCTAGAACCTATTCTAGAATAACTGCAACCAAGAGTCAAGTCAGATAACATATCAAAATATGTGTGCAGTGAATAAAAGTTCAATTCTATAGAAACAATAGAATAATGAAACGAATAAGCGGCTATTTCCATAATAATACACACTGCCTAAGTTATGGAATTTTTAAACTTAGCAGTGCCTCCTACTATTTTACGTAATACCGTAATCCCCAACGGAAAAACGAGAATTCAATAATTAAATCGAATTCCATAATGGGAAGAGGACCCCATGAATATATTTCAGCTCACAGCAGAGGCACGGTCTCGCCTACGTATATTCATCAGGTAGACAACTCATTTGTCAATCACTCACTAGTGACTCCTAAGTTTTCGGTCCTGGTCGTTTCTCATTGTGACTGCTAAGGCAGGCCCACAAGGAGACGTACCTAGGTTAAACTCGTCAATGATAAACTCAAGCTACTTGCGTAACCTTGATAGCTAGGGCACGTTCAGGATTCTACTTTTGCTTGAATTTATCTAGTATCTGATATATATCCGGCATAAATAAATCTCTATCGGCTACACCCTCACAGCAGAGACAAGGTCTCGGATGTAGTCACGAAAAATATTCATGAACCGTATTGACAAGGCGAACCAAGAAACAGGTATTCCAAATACCAGTTACTTTAAGACCTTATTAAGCGGGGATATTCCATAAAGTGTCATACACTTTAAATTTCATCAAATTAAATGAAAGCATGCATGTATCAAGTGAAAAAAAGAACAAACATTAGATTTTAAAGGGCTAATCATATCGGGGTGTCCAAAATCAGACTCGCTCTGATACCATTTTGATGGGGTTTTAAGGGGTAATATCGGTAACGCAGCGGAATCGCGGAAAATCAAAATTTTCCGATTTCAAAACTTTTTCTCGGATCAATTAAATAAACTTATTTATTTAATTATCCAATTATTAAATTCTGAAAAATTACACAAGAGATCAAATTTCTTGGTAATTACCGAATTACCCCAAAACTTTGTAAATTGATTATTTTAGCCCAAAAATTATCAAATATAATTTTGGATGATTCTAAATCATTTCTAAAATATTTTTCAACACATCTAATGCATCAAAATCAGATTTCACACAAATCCCCAATTTTTGAGTAATTGCCGTGAGCACCCCAAATTTTCAAGTAATTGCATTTTGGTCCCTTTTTGTTCAAAACATGCCAAAATCAAATCCAATCAACCATAAAATTTACATGCATCATATTCATACCATAATAAATCACAAATATGAAAAGCCCCAAATTTGGAGTGGGTTAAGAACCCTAATTTTTCAATTTCATCAAATTGTCCAATTTCACCAAATTTACAAAATCCAACACTTTAATCCATTCAATACTTTACCAATCTAGCCTCACCACTTTGAAACAACTCTAGAAATATTTTAGGTCACCAAGGAGTGGCTTACCAACTCTAGAATGGCAACTTGATTTTCCAAAAATCAAAAGTAAAGCTTTAAAACAAGTTTAAGCTCACTTACATGCATCAATCTTTCACACAAGTTCTCAACCAATAAACACAAACTATAATAGAAGAAAGAACATCAAAGCAACACAAAATGATGCCAAGCATGTTAGAAATAATTTCCATCTTGAAAGCTTTAAAGAAAGACTTACAAAGTCCAAGTTTTCAAGCCTTTTCTCCTTTGGCCTTCAAGCTTTTCTCTCAACTTTCTTTTATGTTTATTTTGTGTATTTCTTTAAAAGATGAAACAAAACAATATATACCATCCCAAATTGGCCTTGGCCGAAAATGATAGTAAGAAAATATCAAGATATTTTCATTTGTTTCATTTTAAGTTCAACTTGTCAACTTGCATTTTTAAATCATTACACTTTAATGAATTATTCAACCAAGTCAATAATTCCAACTCAAAAATATAACACTTATATTTAATTTAGGGTGGGTTGGCTGAAAATTGACAAAAATAAAGGAAAAATATATTTTTCATTTTTCAAACAATTTAAACAAATATCTTAGGAAGTCAAAACCATTTTGACAACATTATTCCTTTACTTTAAAGTCAACAATATACACTTATAATCATTTCCTAACTTTATCATTTGGTAAGATATTTATATTTTAATTATATTAATTATTTAACAATTAATTAATTAATTAATTAATTAAATATAAATATCTCAAATATATGTATTATATTTACTTTAAACATCTAAATACATATATAAATGATATATGTCAAATACCTTTATTTGACAATTTATTAATGTGTATTTAATAATATCATAAATTAAATACAAATACACATTAATTAGGAAATGACGGTTCGTTTTTTTCGTCGATGTATTTTTCGTTTAACCTTTAAACGACTTATAAATAATCAGTATTATTTATAAATGTTTCCCTAGTGCTTTACGAGTATATTTCATTAGTGAGACTCTCTAGATTCAGGTATATCTGTCACAAAATCCAATTTTATGTCCATAATTTACCCACCCGTAAATTATGACGACCACAGATAAACTAGCTGAATCATACAGGTCGAGGTCATTGCATACGTATAATCCATCCGTCACAGGTATCCGGATAATACCAGAGATATAGATGTAATCGTCAAATCTCTATAGGTATTATCTCGTCGACATATCTATTAGCAATCTCTAAATAACATTCGACATATCTATTAGCAATCTCTAAATAACATTCGACATATCTATCCACTATAAACACCTACATGTCTATACGAGTCTCCCCGGACTCATGGTTAATTGGGATAAACCATCGGATCAAGTCCCGATATACGACATGTACTGGTCTCAATGGATTTAACTAACCGACCCGGTTAGTAAATCTTGACCAGGAACTATATTTGATAATATACATTTAGCAGTAACACTTCCCAATGTCAATTACAAACTAGTTTTGTAACTGTGTACTGCATTATATATTATCGGGCCTTTGTCTAATATATACATATCACTAAACCATATTTAGTTTCAATCTAATCGTAATCAGATCAAATACGTATATAAAAACAAGAGGTGAAATCATAAATAAGTAATATTATGGAAAAAGGAATTGATCGTATTCCTGAATCAGACATAAATACGATGCAGATTGGCACTCTGAGCACCAACCCCAACAATTACGTCTTTACCATATAAGAAAATATATTATATTATAGAAACTGCTCATTTTATTCATAATAAAACGTTTTATAATAGTATTTTCAAGGAAATATAATCGGGAATTGGCGCTCTGAGTACCAACCCCAACAAAATCTCCCACTTGCTCTAGTACCAATATCGATTGTATCTAATACCCATCGACTCCACATGTTTATCAAATAACTTTGGAGGTATGGCCTTCATAAGCGGGTCTGCTACATTATCTTCACGCGGTACCTTGCACACTGTAGGCACTACATTTTTGCAAGTAAGTCCCGATGATGAGCCTCGTACGGAGGCACTACTCTTTAAGTTGCGGAAATCACAGGAAACAGACGTCGGAAGGGAAATTCAGAAATCAATACATTGTTGGATTTAATTCGTTTGCTTAGCTTCGGGTTTTCTCGTTGAACCTCTGTTTTAAAATTTACCCTCGGCCCAAACCTACACCAAGCCACACACCCAAGCCCACACAACACCAAGCCACACACCAAGCCCACCAAAAGAACCCAAACACACACCCAAAAAACCAACCACAAGCCCATATCCTCCCAAAATAAAGTCCACACATTAAACACATGTTGAAATCTAATCAATCACCTTCCTGAATTAAAGGAATCAAATTAAATCACCTCCCCAAATTAAAAGATTCAAATCAAATCTCATCAATCACCTTCCTAATTAAATTAAATCACATGCCTAAACTAAATCAAACCAAATCAAATCAAATCAAGTTGCCTTCCTAAATTGAAGAGATCCTTTTCCTTATGACACACAAATTAAATATTCCCTCATAATTACACAATCTCAATTTTCCTACCTGTATAAGGTAAACCTCAACCCTCTCCTATAAAATGACACATAAACCAACCATTCACCCTCCTAGAGCATTCACGCCCAACAAAGAAAAAATACCCTCTCCATTGACGCCCAAAGCATAGCAAGAAACCCTCCATTGCCGTGAACCAACAGCCCAAGAATCCCTCTCCATTGACACACAAAACAGCCCTCATCCAGCAGCCCTATCTCACGTTAAACAGACCCTATCCAGCAGCCCCAAAACCGCACAAACACAATCCCTAAACAGCCCCCAAATTCACGCCAAAACAGCCCCTAAATCAGCCCCTATTCACCGTAAACAGTCCCCAAACTGCACCCCTAAGCCATAAAAAAAATGCACTCCAAAACACCCATTCATCACCACAAAACTGCACTTCAAAACAGCAGAAAAAACAGCAGCAAAAATAGTAGAAACATCAGCCCAAAACAGCGAGGCAATGAAGGAAAACAACGAACCAGCGAATCGGAAAATTTGCGGACTATCAACTCTTCCGACAACCGCAAAACGCACTTCCAAGAGGCGACTTAAGACGTTAGACCTGAGGGCACCCTTTTATATATTCCCGCTCTTTTTTATTATTATTTATTAGTAATTCTTTGCATGCGAATTGTTGATTTATGTATGTTGTGGCCATGGGATGAGTGATTTTATGCTATCTCTCGTGGTATATCGGATGGAAACCCGGACATAAATTTCGTAGCTGAATCCGAATGGACGGTAGTGCGGTCTGAACTCGGGATACAATTCCACGTACCACTTGAGAAACGCACATATTTCGTTTTATCCAATCTTGAGTTTATTCGTTGTTTATTAGAAATAGTATGTTACTTTATGCATGATTAGGTTATTTAGAATATTATTTTTATGCATGATTTAGTTGTTTAGCATATAATTTTCAAGCATGATTTAGTTATTTCCTTCGCATTAGGAACTTAATTATGTCTCTTCTACGTTTATGTTTAGATTATTATTTATTTATATCACCATGTTTATCGATTTAATGAGTTCATGAGATCATGTGCTTGCCATTATTTTGATTTACTTTCATGCATGCAAACTTAGATATAGGTTGTATGCTAACTTAGATGTAGGTTATTCTTGCGTAGACTCGGTTATATTATTACATAAATCTGTTCATTACAAGTGGCATAAGTAAGGGACCATTCTGAACCCAACGGTTTGAGGTCTTCCCTTGCGAGGGGTGAGTGCGGCCTTAAATCATTTTTCCCAGTTCACACTGGGTGGCGACTCCATTTTATTTCTCCGGTTTATTTCCCCGCGGGCTACTCCGTACTCCCAACCGGGCCGCGAGCCTGGAACAGCGTCGCCGATTTATGTGTCCTACAGTCTGGCGACTCCACTGGGATAGAGAATCGGCCCCGAAATAATGCCTTGTAATGTTTGTGATTCTTGTTTTAGTTAACCGTGTCTACTGTGGGTTGAAGGGGTTTAATCAAAGGCACTATTAGAGCTAGGTAATGGTTTGGTGTCCTCCTTCATTCACTACCTTTCTATAAGGAAAAGCTGTGAAGGCACCTAAATAATCATTTACTCGAAGCTTACCGTGATGGACTAATTTGGATGACCTATTGTTTATTCCTGTCACCAAGGTGATAAGAGCCTAA
>SKCR01010748.1:0-22161 GCA_019454045.1 Zanthoxylum bungeanum
GTACATGACAATCATTGATTTAATTACATAAATTAAATTCAACATGAAACATTCATACATATAAATACAAATTTACATGCCGTAATAACACACAGAAACAACATGAAAGAAATTAATATTTTACAATAATAATTTTCCCAGTTTTAGAGTCCCAACTCATGTATGTTTTTGGATACGAATCCTCAAACTCTTTGGGTAACTCGTAATTGATCTTGGACAGCCATGGAAAACCTATAGCAAATTTAGGATCCTTACAACGTTTCAGGGACATCGAAGGAAAAATAGTATTATTTGCCTTATGTCGTATATACTGAACCGCTAACCTCTCAATGGCTTTATTATAAGGAACTGTTTTTCCTCACGTTTTACTAATATCCAAATACGAGTAAGTTGTTTTTGCCATATCTTGGGGAGAGTGTTTCTCAGTAATATGAATCTATTCGGCTGTCCTATCCAATTACCTGCCCAGATAGACTCCTGTAACATGTTATTGAAAGTGATGATATGCGAAATCATATCATCGCTTTCACTCATTCGATATTTATCAATTTCCATCAACATGTCTAATATCATCTCCTGGTCTGTGGTGTCGTAATCATTTTTGCAATTCTTCGAATAATCGCCATGATTTTCCTGCAACAAATACAAGAAAAAATCAATACAATGAAACACAAAGTTACATTGACTAAAATAAACATCACAAAGATATTTATCATAAACACAAAGTTTATATGATAAAACAAATTTATCATGGTCGATTAATACAATATACAAAAAGGATTAGACATTTAACCATGACGGATCGGAATTACCGAAGCAACCGATACAGACATGACCAACACGGGCCAACACAGATGTCCACGCGCCATCACGCGCCAGAGTAGTGTCACACCGCCTCCACGCACCTCCACGCGCCGAACCAGGGCTCCCACTCGCCCTCACGCGCCTCACGCGCCGGCCAGTCTCGGCCAAAGTCACACGCGCAGACGACATGTCGTCCGCTTGTTCGGTGCCGTATGACAAGTCGTTTCTATGTTAAAAGCAGACGACTTGTCGTCTATCTTCTATCCGGATGACATGTCGGTTGAGCTCATTATTCACGTACGACTTGTCGTACACTTATGCGGACGACTTGTCGTCCTATTTCCTAAATACCGGATGACATGTAGTACGGCTATTCTGGGAGTGTTTTTCTGGGTAAAAACAGATTCATCTAGCCAACTTCTAGGGTCCATATCTTTCTCAATTTTAATCCAAATTAAGCAAATGATATATCAAATTGAAGATCTCATGACCTAGTTTTCAAAACATATTTGAACATGCGATTATCAATTTTCTACAGAGAGTTATAAAGGCACAAAGTTGGAAGAAAATCATTTTTGTAAAAACAAAAACCAGAAACATTTTCAACATTTTTCATGCTTGTTCATGCAATTTTTGTATAATCCAACTAGAATATATGCATTTAAGCTCTGATACCAATGTTAGGAAACATAATCCCTAATATATTTACATGTTTGTCCTCTTAGGATCTAACCATACATGTATTACTAGTCCTAGATTTATTTACATGCTAATTGAAATAAATCTAAGTTAATCACAACACAATTGCATACCTTAAACTTGTAGAGACCTCTTAATCAAACTTAATTGATTGCTTAACTCATTAAGCAAATGGTCTTATTTATAGGAGGAAATCAAGTCACTATTCATTGATTACTATTAATCAATAATTAGGATGCAAAATGACCTTTTCTAATCCTTCCAAAAATGTTACCATCATGGGTGTACCATTTGTTCCCCATTTAACATTTTACTAATTGTTGTTACTTAACAACTCTTGTTGTTACTTAATTATTTGATTAACACCCTTGTTGTTTACTTAGTAATGAAATCATTACTAATTGTTGTTATTTAACAACACCACATAATTAGCTTAATAATTTCCAAGATGAATTATTACTAATTGTTGTTATTTAACAACACCAAATAATTAACTTAATAATTTCCAAATGAATTATTACTAATTGTTGTTATTTAACAACATCAAATAATTAACAACAATTAATTTCCAACAGCATGAGTTGGAGAATTATGCTAACGTCTTGAAGGGTTCTTTGGCCGTTAATTCTAATACCAATACTCATCATAATGTTGTGATAAAACACACACAAATAGAGGAAAAAATGAGAGAAAATTTTTTCTTTATATCACAAATAAAAAATTACAAAGCAAACACTAATGTTTTACAAAAAACTCTCAAACACTCTCTTTACACTCTATTACTCTCACTCACTCTGGGATACTAACAATAGTGATTTTGGTTCCTTATATAGTGCTCAAACCGCGTGAACGTGTCACGCGTTTGAGCAAGCTGGCAACTTTGCCAACTCTCAAACACTCTCTGCAGCTGGAACTCATCACACCTATCAATTTTGCTTTCGGTGGACTTGTCTTCATGCAGACTTGCTGGCTTCAACAAATCTCCCCCTCGGTGAAGATTTCCCCAAAATCTGAGCCGACCATCATCATCCAAATCGGATCCTCAAAAGGATCATCCCCTGGCTGCATCTGTATGACTGCCTACGTACCCTGAGTTGGGATCAAGCCAATCGTAGTTCTCTGAATCTCCCCACTCTGACTATGTGGAGAGTTTTATCATCCCGGCTATGACACGACAGATTTCAAGTTTCTCCTTCGGTAAAACCTTCGTGAACATATCAACACCGTTGTCGTCAGTGTGAATTTTCCTGAGTTCTATCAGCCTTGAGCTCAGGACGTCCCGTATCCAGTGATACCTCACATCGATATGTTTTGACTTCGAATGAAAGGTGGATTTTTTACCAATGTAGATAGCATTCTGGCTATTGCAGTACAAAGTGTACTTCTCATGCTTGAAACCCAATTCCTGGACGAATGTCTTCATCCACAGCAATTCCTTGCAAGCTTCTGTAACTGCAATGAATTCTGCCTCTGTTGTAGAAAATGCAACACATCTCTGCAACCTAGACTGCCATGCCACAGCTCCCCCTGAGAGAGTAATTAGATACCCCGAAGTAGACTTACGGGTATCCACATCTCCTGCCATATCTGAATCGGTGTAGTCCATCAACACTGGCTTGTCGCTGCTTCCAAAACATAATCTCAACTTGGATATGCCTCGTAGATACCGCATAATCCATTTGATGGCATTCCAGTGTTCTCGTCCTGGGTTTGACATAAACTGACTGACCAATCCAACTGCGTGTGCTAAGTCTGGCCTCGTGCACACCATGTCATACATAAGACTTCCCACTGCTGAGGTGTATGGAACCTGTTTCATTCCTCCTTCTCTGTCTCAGTAGAGGAACTCTGTTGTGTACTCAATCTAAAGTGGGTAGCAAGAGGAGTGCTAACCGCTTTAGCATTGTCCATATGGAATATCTGAAGTACCTTCTCGATGTACTCCTCATGTGACAAGTATAATCTCCTGGCTTTCCGATCACGGCCGATCCTGATGCCAAGAATCTGTTTAGCTGGCCCCAAGTCTTTCATCTCAAAAGACTTACTCAGTTGCTGCTTCAAATTATCAATCCTCGATTGATTCTGGCCAACTATCAACATATCATCTACATACATCAGTAAGATGATAAAGTCATCGTCAGAAAATTTCTGAACGAAGACATAGTGGTCTGAAGTGGTCTTCTTGTATCCATGTTCCCCCATAATTGACTCAAACTTCATGTACCATTGTCTCGGTGCATGTTTCAAACCGTAGAGGCTTTTCCTGAGTCTGCACACATAGTCCTATTTCCCGCTGACTCTGAAGCCTTCTGTTGCTCCATATAAATTTATTCTTCCAGATCTCCGTGAAGAAATGCGGTCTTGACATCCATATGCTCAACTTTCAGGTCGAGGCTTGCTGCTAAGCTGAGTACCACTCTGATGGATGACATCTTCACAACTGGAGAGAAGATTTCATCGAAGTCAATGCATTTCCTCTTATTGAATCACTTGACGACTAGCCTGGCTTTGTATCGGGGTTGTGAAGTGTGCTCCTGTTGCTTCACCCTGTACACCCATTTATTCTTCAAAGCCCTTTTGCCTCTTGACAATTTCACCAACTCAAAAATGTGATTGTCATGCAAAGATTTCATCTCATCTTGCATGGCTTCCTCCCACTTTCCTTGTCATCTGTTTCCACAGCCTCCTGGTAGCTCTCGGGTTCTCCCCCGTCAGTAAGCAACACATACTCATGTACAGAGTATTTCGTTGAAGGTCGCATTTCTCTATCAGACATTCTCTGTGGAACTGTTGGTGTAGCTTCTGGTACTGGTGGTTGATCCTGATTATCATCTCTGGGAGCTTCATCACTTGTACCCTCATGTCTGGGAACCTCATCTTCAACTTGTACTGGCACCAGTGTATGAGGTTCTGGATTCACATCTCTGTATTGCTGGGGCATTGTTTTCATCTCCTTCCGGATATCTTCTATGGTCTGATCTTCGACGAAGACAACATCTCGGCTTCTGACAATCTTCTTGTCCACATGATCATAGAGTTTGTAGCCGAAATCATCCTGACCATAGCCAATAAAGACACACTGTCGCGTCTTTGCATCAAGCTTGGATCTCTCGTCCTTTGGGATGTGTACAAAAGTTTTGCACCCAAAGACATGCAAGTGTTCATATGACACTTCTTTACATGTCCAGGCTTGGTTAGGAACATTACCTTTCAGTGTGACGGCTGGGGACATGTTCAAAACATGTACTGCTGTGTTGAGTGCCTCCCCCCAAAATGTCTTCAGTAGCTTGGCTTGTGATAGCAAGCTTCTGACCCTTTCGCACAAGGTTCTATTCATCCTCTCAGCTAGGCCATCCAGCTGAGATGT
Organism: Zanthoxylum bungeanum; assembly: GCA_019454045.1. NCBI lineage: Eukaryota > Viridiplantae > Streptophyta > Magnoliopsida > Sapindales > Rutaceae > Zanthoxylum > Zanthoxylum bungeanum. The sequence continues at coordinate 4,871 of SKCR01010748.1, forward strand.
CTTCGGAGGTGTCGTTTGATGTCTAATTCCTTGCGTCTTGCAGTACTGATCAAAACGGACCTCTGTATTCTCCACCGTTGTCTGTTCTGATGTATTTGAGTTTCTTACCGGTTTCTCTCTCCACCAAGGCATGAAAATCATTGAATACTCCCAACACTTGATCTTTTCTCTTCAAGGTGTATGCCCATGTCTTCCTTGAATGATCATCAATAAATGTCACAAAATACAGTGACCCACCAAGTGTTCTAGTTTGCATCGGACCGCATACATCTGAATGTATGAGGTCAAGTACCTCCGGTTTCCGTTGAGGTGGGGAGCTATGGAAGGACACTCTGTTTTGCTTTCCAGCCATGCAGTGTTCACACTTCCGTAAGTGTGAGTTCTTCAATTCGGGAAGAACATTCCGCCTGCGTAGTATCTCCATCCCCGTTTGACTCATGTGACCGAGCTTTTTGTGCCATAGCTCGGCTGCATCATTACTGTTGACTGTATTTATGCTACTATTTGAAATTTTAGCATGCATCAAATACAGAGTTGAGTCTTTCTTACCTCGTGCCACGACCACTGATCCTTTAGTAAGCTTCCAGGTTCCGTCACTAAAGGTGCTGCATAAACCTTCGTCATCCAGCTTGCCTGTTGAGATCAGGTTTAACCGGTTGTCTGGGATGTGCTTGACTCCCTTCAACACTAGCCTTGTCCCGTTGTCTGTTTCAAGACAGATGTCTCCAATACCGACGGCTTTGGACTGGCCGTCATTCCTAATCCTTACAGCACCGTAGTCCCCTGGTGTGTAAGATGAAAAGAAGTCTCTGCGAGATGTGGCGTGTATGGATGCACCACTATCTATCACCCAACTGGTCTCGTGGCTGGCAAGATTTATAACATTTTCTTCATATATAATGAAAAACTGTTTGGAGGTATTGTCGGTGGTAGTGGCAACTCTTTCTTGATTAGAGTCACCGTCTCTCCTGGACTGCTCGTTCTTTAACTTGTAACAGTCTCTCTTCATATGGCCTTTCTTTTTACAGTGATAGCACTCAATATCTTTAGTTCTTGATTTACCTCGGTTCTTGTCTGATTTACCTGGGCCTCAGATTTTACTCCTCCTCATTCTGGTGTTTTTCTCTGTCACTAGAGCTTCTGAGGTTGAGGCTGATGCTGACTCTTGCATTCTCGTCCTCTTTTCTTCCTCGAAGATCCTGGTCTTTGCCATCTCCATAGCGACTTTCCCATCTGCGGCTGAATTGATCACCGTAGATCTGAACGTTTCCCAAGATTCTGGTAACGTATTAAGGAGTATTAAGCCATTTACCTCATCTCCGAAGTCTATGCCCAATCGAGACAATTCTTTCATTGTTCCGAGGAAATGATTGATGTGGTCCGCCACAGCTGTACCTTCCTGGTATTTCAACCTCATCATCTTCTTGATGTAGTACAGCTTGTTGTTGCCAGTCTTTTCTCGGAAAAGCTCCTCCAGCTTTCTCCATAAGACACGTGCATTTGTTTCTTCACTCACATGGTTGACGATACTATCGTCGATCCACTGACGAATAGTACTGCATGTTTTCTGGTGAAGATTAGCCCATTTCTCATCGGACATTCCTTCTGGTTTCTGCTCCAGAAATACCGATCCATCATAGTCCTTCACATATAGAAGGTCTTTTATCCTTCATCTCCATGTGAAATAGTTTGTACTGGTTAACAAAACCATTTTTCCGTTGCCCCCATCCATCATAAAAATTCTAAGAAGAATTTCAAAAAACGGACCTCACCGTTGCGTCCGTAATGGTCGAAAATGGTGGAAATGACACTTCGTTTGTCAAAATCCGACACAGGGACCAAATTATAAATTTCAGAAATTATAGGGGTCAAAGTGAAATTTCCAAAAGTTCAGAGGCCAAAGTGCAATTACGGAAAAGTTCAGGGACTAAATTGAAATTTTCAAAAAGTTCAGGGACTAAATTGAAAATTACTGAAAGTATATGGGCTAAATTGTAATTTCCAGAAAGTTTAGGGACCTATCTGAAATTTACCAGACACCGCTGACGTGGCAGTTCTGCTGACGTGGCAGACACGTGACGCTGACTGGATGCACAAGTGGCTGCTGACTGGTCTGCTGAAGTGGACTGCTGACTGTGCAGGTTTCGCTGACGTGGCGCTGACTGGGCGACACGTGGCGATGACTGGATGCTGACTGGACTGCTGACGTGGTAGTCGTCTTCTTCCTCTAGCAGGCGCGTGGAGCGCGTGAATTGCGCGTGGGGCGCGGAGGGTTCCTCTGTCTGGCGCGTGTCGCGCGTGAAGCTTCACTGGAGCTCCGTTCGATCGCCGAAAAATACCACCGTGCTCGTCTCGCAGTGAAAAATCTGATGGTATACTCAAAATCGATTTTCGACAACTTTCGTCGGAACCGATTTTCCGAACCGAACCTCTGTTTCTGAGTTTCGGGACCCCTCCGAGTAACCTTAGCTACTGATACCACTAGTTGTGATAAAACACACACATAGAGGAGTAAAATGAGAGAAAACTCTTCTTTATATCACAAATAAAGAATTACAAAACAAACACTAATATTTTACAAAAAACTCTCAAACACTCTCTTTACACTCTATTACTCTCACTCCGGGATACTAACAATGGTGATTTTGGGTTCCTTATATAGTGCTCAAACCGCGTGAACAGTGTCACGCGGTTTGAGCAAGCTGGCAACTTTGCCAACTTCTCAAACACTCTCTGCGGCTGGAAACTCATCACACCTATCAATTTTGCTTTCGGTGGACTTGTCTTCATGCAAATTTGCTGGCTTCAACACATAATGCCCCCAAATGACCCGACCCATTTTGTCCAATCCCTTTTGCTCGAGATCCTGCCTTCTAAATCCACCAAACGGGAGCGTTTGTCGTGTGGAAAGAACCTTCAGGGTCCGACTTTAAACAGGTCGGGTCATCAGAATGTGGCAAATGAACCCGAAGAGCAGGAGAAGGCAGGTAAAACGGGGTCGGGTCAGGTGACGATGGAGGAGAAGAAGAGGGTGAAGAAGAAGAAGAAATGGAAGAAGAAGAAGGGGGTGGATTTTAAAGGCGAAGAGGTTGTTGAGGGAGAAGAAAATGGAGGAGTAAGGGAGATGGGTTTTTTGTGTCCGTTTACATCAATGGGTAGTGTAAGGAACCTAGGACATCACATATCTCCACATTGGTATGATATTGTCCACTTTGGGCCTAAGCCCTTATGGATTTGCTCTTGGGTTATACCCAAAAGGCCTCATACCAATGAAGATATTGTCCATACTTATAAACCCATGATCCTCCCCACTTCTAGCCAATGTGGGACTTTGTTTGCCCAACAATCCTCCCCTCGAACAAAGGACCACCGAGCCTCCCCTCAAACGATCATTCATCCATCCGTCCACTCCATGAAAACCAGAGCACACCGCCTATCTAACCGAGCACATTCACGGATCATGACCGGGGCTCACCACCTTTTTATTCGGTATTCCGAGGATTCATCCACATGGCTAACTCTGGGGCATAGCTCTGATACCACTTGTAAGGAACCTAGGACACCACTTATCTCCACATTGGTATGATATTGTCCACTTTGGGCCTAACCCTTATGGATTGCTCTTGGGTTATACCCAAAAGGCTCATATCAATGAAGATACATGTCCATCCTTATATGCCCATGATCTTCCCCATTTCTAACCAATGTGGGACTTTGGGACTTTGTTTGCACACCTAACAATCCTCCCCTCGAACAAAGGGCCACAAAGGACCACCGAGCCTCCCCTCAAACGATCATCCATCCGTCCACTCTAGCCTAGGCCAACTCCTCTTCACCGTGTTGGGATTAGGACACGTCCATGAAGACCGGAGCACACCACCTATCTAACCGAGCACATTCACGGATCATGACCGGGGCTCACCACCTTTTTATTCGGTATTCCGAGGATTCATCCACATGGCTAACTCTGGGGCATAGCTCTGATACCACTTGTAAGGAACCTAGGACATCACATATCTCCACATTGGTATGATATTGTCCACTTTGGGCCCAAGCCTTTATGGATTTGTTATTGGGTTATACCCAAAAGGCCTCATACCAATGTAGATATTGTCCATACTTATAAACCAATGATCCTCCCCACTTCTAGCCAATGTGGGACTTTGTTTGCCCAACAGGTAGTCCCGCACAGAGGAAGATTAAGGAACTTTACCATCAGCTTTTGCAAAGCTGTGAAACAAAGAGTTAACAGTAACACTTGCCCAGGTTTGGTTTTTCCTATAATTTATTTGTAAATTTACATTCCAGTTTAGTTTTTTTAATGAAAGTCTATTTGTTGTTTAGTTTGGGTAAGTGAGGTTTTGTTTCATTGTTTCTGTTGGTATGTGATTGTGAAATAATATTAGTTTGGATGTTTTAATTATTTTTTGTTAATAATTGACAAGGGTTTAATTTTTTTTTTCTTTTAATTTAAAAAAGATAAGGGGTGGGCAAGCGCTTTGAAAGCTCTTATTTTTGCCAAACCCAATGCAAGAGTTTAATCTTGTTCATGCAATTTGGAGAGCATTTAGCTTTCTTTTTTATATCGTACATCCTTTGTATTTTTTTTCTTTTTGGTATCATTAAGTTGATTATGAACTCATATGGTTCAGCAATGGCTCATTTAGATGAATTTATAGTTTTACCTTATATGGAGCTACTAGGGGTGTGCAAGAGGAAACATTTCTTGCAATAAAAGAGTGGGTGAAATTTATCATTTCAAAATGGATTATGGTTTCTATATTGGCGTTCGCGATAAATGCTGGACATGTGAGTGATACTTTGGTCTTAATTTGATCGAGTTACACGCCTAAATAATGCATTCTGTTATCCAATAATGCCCTATTATTGTAAAAACTTAATAGTATTTTCTTGATCTGTTGGGTGTCCTCGAGAGTTTAACTTTTTCAAAATATATAATATTGTTTGGCACTTCATGTTGGTGAGACTTGATCAGTTGATCTGTTGGTTTTGCTTGTTCTGGTTTCAGGTTTCACTCCTTTTTATGTGGTTTTGTTTAATCTGCTAAATTTTTGTCGGGCGTATGTGTAAGTTCATGTCTTTTCCATAGAGAAGCCGTTTCTCATGGTAAAAGTTGGGCTTCTCACGAGTAACGTCACGAGACCTTCAGTTAGTTAATAACAAACCATTAGTGAATTTCCTTATAACCATTTTGTGTTTTAAAACTTGCGTAAAGCTGGGATTACGTGAGAACAACAGGTGAGCTCAAAAGTCTTTACTCTGTTTAGCAAAGGAGATGGTCACATGTTGTTAAGTTGTAACACATCCCTATTTTTACTGTTTTTTTATGCTTGTCAAAGGAAACAGCGTTAAGCTAAACCATGCGGCTTAGCTTGAGCCACACTTCTAGATAACAGTGTGTGCAATTTGACTCAAATTTCTAGTGCTATTAGTTGGGTTGATTTTAAAGTTATATAAATGTTTGGTGGATATTATATAATATGCAAATGGTAGCATATGTGAGATGTGTCTTTTGGAGAATTAAATGTTGGTTTTTTATATCTAATTTTTACATCTGTGTCAGCAACATATTAAATTATTAATCCCTTGTGTGCTTCATAATTCAGGTTGCTTGGCTCAGACCAAAGAAGAGCTAGAGGACAAGTGAGTTTTATACATAATTTTTCAAAAAGCCAATTCTGTATTTATTTGAATGCTCATAGTAATGGGCTACAATTCATCATTTTTTCTTTCCAAGTCCTAATTACTTCTTACTTTTTACTTCATATTCATGGAATGATTATTGTTTCTACAATTTCATAATTTGTAATTTATGCATGGTACTATCGATTCGATATCATGAATAGTGCCTATTTTGGAATATTCTTGATGGTTCCAAGTAGTTTCAAATTGACAGTGTATCCTGTGCTTTTTTTTTTACAACTATTTGACTGTCAAAACAACTTGACTTCCTTCATGAGCTTCATTCTAACCACTAACTCCCATGTTTTTTATGTTGTAGGTTTTCACTAATTTCTGATCTCTTAATTATTCGTAGCACATCTTAAATTTACTTCCTCATTCATCCAGAGGATTGTGACATTATAAGTCCTCAATTTTATTGCAGGGCGGAGGCCATCAAACATAAGTTTAGCATAAAAAAGGCATTGCTGAGCAAGGCAGATAGATCTTCTATTGACCGCCTTCGTCAACAGGTGATTTGTGGAATTGGTTTGATATTCTTGTGGAATGGAGTAGCTTTTATCACATATCTTGGTCACTTCTAAAAGGGGATTACTGCATGAACCCTTTAGATATTCAATCTAGAGAAGCAACAGATGAGATTAGAGGAGGATGTTTTGTGTTTATAATTGGCTCCAAGACCAGCTTCAGCTTTCACCAGCTTGCAGGAAGGTAGCAACTCAAACTCTTAGAAATAGAGCAATTTTATGTTTTTTGATAAGAAATATAGGGCATCATTGGAATCCTTAACTGTAGATTCTGTTCGTCTGATTGGATTTGCTTGGTCTTTCAGAATGCTGTTAATAGAAGTTATGCAGATTAATATAGTTTTTGATTAAATTTAATCATGACACAGAGGTATGCTTCCGTATCTTTTTTTTACCTTCACATACAGGCTGTGGAACAGCTACTGACTAATTTTTACAAGAGATAGGAGCTCCAAAGATAACAACATCAATGCTTCTCTATTATGATGTGGCAAATATAGACTTATTTGGTTAGTGGCAGTGACAACATTTGTTGAAAAAGAAAAGACTTGATTGGAAAACACTGGTCAATGATTTACATATTTCTTTCCTGGAAAATGGATTTGCTTCCATTATTCTTTAAATTTCCTTCTTCTTCTTCTTTGCCTCCTGTTGCTTTTGTCAACTAGAGAATATTGGTGAGAAACTTTTCTCCAATGAACTGATTAAAAAGATAATTCCATTTTCTCATGCTCTCAGATAGTCTGCACAAAAGACCAAAAGAATCGTCTGTTCTTTCCTGTCATGTCATTCTACTTTCACTCATCACTTTCTCATTTCCTTCTTATCATTCTGACCACTTATATCTCTCATTGAAGATGCTCGAAGTTTGTGCGACCTGGAGCTGAAAACCAAGTCTAGCAAGCCACTGAAAAGCACAGAACCTGATGAATTTGCTGACATATCCTTTGAAGAACTATTAGCACAGGAAAAGAAGGATTCATTTTGGTTCGTTGCTTATCTCAATGCCTAGCTTCTTACATTGTTTGTTTGTTTGTTTTTTTTTGCCACTGCTTATTGAACTATCTTGTTTTTTGCATTCTCCTATACAGGCAGAAACGGGAAATCAAGAAAGTGCCATGATGATGACATGTTTTCTAAGTGTACTAGTTGAAAACCCTCTGTAGAATGTATCTCGAGTACCCAAAATTGTGGCACCCGTCACCTTTTCCTTGGGTTGTCTGTGGAAGAAACTTATGGCCAAAACATTTTTCTTCTTAATGTTTCCTTTCCAGGTTCTTTTTTTTTTGGTTTGCAGGGTAAGCTAGTCAATCCGGCACATGATGAACCTTGATGCCGCACATGTGTGCTGCTGAAGTTTGGATTCTATAGTTACTAAAGACCTTAAATTCGATTCTATCATTCTAGTGCCCTTCTATATCTTTTTACATGGCTTCTGATATATATGCTTTTGTCTCAGAATTGAGCTTCATTTACAATATTTTTCCTGGCAATGTAACTTGAACTAATCAACGACTGAAGCTATGTTGTTATTTTTTTTTTTTTTATTTTTGGAATCGTTGGAAACACTGCCGTCAAACCACCCATTCTGGGCTTAAGCGGAGCAGGTAAAACCCCCAACTGTCTCAGACTCTTGTAAGAAACGCACTCTCTGAATTCGAATCCAAGACCTCAAAGTGAGATTCTGAACCTTACCCACCAATTGGGGGACTGAAGCTATGTTCTTGTCCCAAGTTAGTGCTGTTTCATTTAAGTTATTGATTCCAGGAATCCTGGTGTAGCAAATGTGGTTCACTTAAAATCCTAACTTCGACCTATTACATCATTACATGCCATCATTTAACTGAAGCAGCTTAGGGTTATTTAATTTATTTTTTTTGCATGCCATAAATGACCAACTATTTTTTTATTTTTTATTTTTTATTTTTTATTTTTTTTTTTTTATTTTTGGAACGTTGGAAACCCCGCCACTAAACCACTCATTCTGGGCCGCGGGGCAAGTAAAACCACCGGCTGTCCCAGGCTCTTACAAGAAGTGCACCCCCTGGATTCCAACCCAGAACCTCAAGGTGAGATCCTGGACCCTACACCACCAAGCCACACCCATTGGGGACTAAATGACCAACTATGTTTGACCAAAACCACGAATTGAATGAAACATCTCCAAAACTATAATTAGTGGGTGGGTGGATGACAAGCTCACTTTTGCACAAGTTGTTGAATGCTTTTTTGTAAATGATCAGTTCAATTCTATTGAGTTATGGAGTCTGAAATTGAATGAAACCAACACACAGCACAGCACCATCTGATTTGTTTTATTGTTCTTTGAGATCAATGCATGACAATGATAAAAACTATACATAAAAGAATCAAGGTCCTGAAAATTTCCAAACTTCATTTGCACCCAGATAGACAAATTCAATTTTCTTTTAACATGGTCTTCTTGTATTGCTCCGAGTATCTTGGTTGATTCAGCTGTGTTGCTAGAACAGTTTGATTTTAAAGTATAAAATAGTAATTTTGATCAATGAGAGAATAATTTGGGATAGATCTTACCTTGAGGTTCTTGATTCGAATCTGGAGAGTGTGTTTTTTATAAAAATCTGGGACAGTCGAGATTTTACCAGCTCCGCTTAAACTCAGAATGGATGATTTCGCAACGAAATTTCTAACAATTTCAAAAAAAAATAAAATAGAAGAATACTTTTATTTCATTTGCTTTGGTAAAAATGGTCTCCATAATTGTTTGTTTGGTACATTATCTCTTGTTGAAAACTTATAATTTTTTGTTGTTGACAAAGTTGTATAATTGTGTAATATATTTTGTTATACGTAGAGGGACATGAACGAATATATTAGAAAGCAAAAGCAAACCAAAAAAAAAAAATCAGAGGTGGGAGGAGTGTCACCACTACCAAACAACACGTCACAATAGTGACAGTACTGTAATCGTTTTAAAGTAAAAAATGATACAATAAATTAAAAATTGCGAAAAATCTTTTCCCAGACGTAAACAGAGCAAACAATTTGCACTGAAATGCGTGCTTTTTTTACACAAACTGTTAGTTAAAACTTAAAACCAAAGTTAAAAGAGCCAGTAATGAGTTTGTTTGTTAAGAGCAGTTACTCTCACCGTTTCTTATCATCATCTTCATCTGCCATGGCAATGTGCTCCAGCTTTTGCCCTCAGCTTCCCAGCTATTTCAGACAAAAACCCATCAATTCTTTAACCACAAAACCTTTGTTTTCTCTGTCGTTTAAGGTTTTCTCTTCTCAGGCAACCAATGTTTCTGCTAAAGGTATCTCATTTGATTGGCGTCTTTGTATTAATTTATTCATGACACTGATGGTTTTTTTAATCTGTATTGATATACTCTAATGGATACTTATTTTAATTCGTTTCTTAAGTTTTTGTAGTCTATCCTTCATGTCATGAACCTTGAAGCATTTTGATTTGAATATGTGTGTAACAGTGTGAGGTTTACAGGAATAGTTTCATGAATGAGATCATGAATTTGTGAAAATTCAAATGAATTTCTGGTTGTAATAATTTCCAACTGGCTGAGTCTCATTTTGAATTTGCAGCAGATGGTTTGCCGGGTCGGATTGGATTTCTAGGTATGGGAATTATGGGTACTCCAATGGCCCAAAATCTCTTAAAAGCTGGGTATGATTCCATTTCTCTGCTTAATTAATATTTGGCACCAAGAGGTATCCAAACTTGTTTCAAGTCTCTCATTGATCACAAATAAGAACATAATTCTACTCTGTTGATATCATTTTATTTAGGATTCAGAAGACCTTATAATTAATACCTATTGATCAAATTCCCATATAACACTTTAGGTTTATTTTGAAATTATTTTCAGCAGTGTTTTGCAATATAATCGTGGTCAAGTATGAAAATAATAAGATCTAGGTGCCACTAATTCAGTTCATACTGGTTTGTATCCCACTCACATGTGTGGAGTCTGTAGAAGGGGATTTAACTACCGTTTTGCTATGCTAAAAAAAATGTTAAAATGATAAGCTATTTAATAATTATTGACACATTTGGATATGTATGCTTTCCTTGGTTAACAAATGATTGCAATGTTGTAGATGTGATGTGACAGTTTGGAATAGGACCAAAAGCAAATGTGATCCTCTCATCAGCTTGGGTGCAAAGTAAGTATTTCAAAATCATGTTTTGAATTCAGCTTGTTTTAGAGAGTGAGTGATAATAAAATTAGACATAGAAAGCAGCCTGAACTTAATGCAGCTCATCGTGTGGATTTACTTGTATGTAGACATATGTTTACAATGTATAAATTTTGATGTGTAGTATCAATGACCATAAGCTGCCGAATTTATCCTGAACTTTGAAAAGCCATCTTGCTAGAAGATTCAAATGTGAAAATGCCAATGATGCATTCTGTTAATGTTCTTAAACAGATACGAACCCTCTCCTGAAGAAGTAGCTGCATCCTGTGATGTCACATTTGCCATGCTTGCTGATCCTGAAAGTGCAGTGCGTATGTTTCTTTTTTATTGTTTTATTTTGACAGTTACTGTTTTGGTTGTACTGATATATTAGATATGGCAACTTGTTGCTTTATATCAGATGGATGTTGCATGTGGGAAGCATGGAGCTGCAAGCGGAATGGGTCCCGAAAAGGGTACATTTTCCTCATGTTCTTGTACGAGTATAATGTTTACATATTTGGCGGTCAGTGCTCTTATGACCATATTACAGGCTACTAACTTTTGTAGGAGAATTTGCTTTCCACTTTGCATATATCTTATTACCTATCAGTGGCTTGACATTTTTACTCTTTTTCAGTAAAAACTGACCACACTTGCAAAAGTAAGATTATATTTGACTTATGTCGATCAAAACCTGCTTCAATCTGCTTCTACTTCTTCTTGTTAATGCAACATGGAATTAACACTTCTTATTTTATTATGTAATTTTTTTTCCAATGCTTCATTTGGGTGGTTCAAATTCATGATTACAAGTACACTTCTCAAAATACTACTGAAATTTTAGATTTCTGTAAACTCATGGTGGATCATATATTTTCTAAATAGTATACTTGTCACTTTCCCTTGGTAAGTTTGATCTGGAGCAGCAATGTGACCATATAAGGGCATTGGCAGGTATGTGGATATTTCAACAGTTGATGGGGCCACTTCTAAGTTGATTAACGGACACGTCAAGGCTACTGGGGCATCATTTTTGGAGGTATACTGATGATTTTCAATTTCTGAATCTAAAATGATTTTGAGCACATTTTGTTGTTTATCCATGCTTCAGTGACAATCTGACATGATAATTGAGGATATTTTTCTTTAAGCTTCAGCACTTCTTGTGTAGGCTCCAGTTTCTGGTTCTAAAAAGCCGGCAGAAGATGGACAATTAATATTTCTTACTGCAGGTAATCATTTTTCAGTGACATCACTTAGTATGATTTTTGTTGGTGAAGAAATTCAATACAAAAATATCGTCATTTGCCTTAATCTTTCAGGTGACAAGTCTCTCTACGATACAGTCGCTCCACTCTTAGACATCATGGGGAAGGTAATTTGTCTTTGTTATTCAAATATTTATTTATTTATTCACTGAAAAATAAATTACGTATGTGTTTCTTACTTGATGCTTTTATACAGTCAAGATTTTACCTTGGTGATGTTGGAAATGGTGCTGCTATGAAACTTGTTGTCAACATGATAATGGGAAGGTTCTGCAAATATTCTTACTTGTTTTTAAACTGCTGAATTTGTGGTTGTGCTGATCATTACAGTGACGATGTTTCTTCAATCTTTCTCTTCTGGCAACTTGCAGTATGATGGCAACTTTTTCTGAGGGGTTGCTTCTGAGCGAAAAAGTAGGACTTGACCCAAATGTGCTTGTTGAGGTATTCCCCAAAACATGATATATTTTGTGGGGCTGGTACACTGAATATCGCCTTCCACTAGATTCAACATGTTTTAATTGCAAGCTTTTTATTCTGTTTGATTGATGGGAATGCGGTAGCAAAATGGTTCACTCTATAGGTTTTTGAAAAAAGACAGGAGATCTATGTATTTGGGAACCCCTATTGTGGAATATATGAAGTGACTTTATCAAAAAGCTCAAATAACTTTGTTTCGGAAAACTGTACTGTATTTGGAGAAAAAAATTTATTTAAAAGGCATCTATTCATCTCATAATACAGATTTGTCTTTTTAAATTAGTTTTTTATATGTTATTGGCGATGAGTCCTTGTTCATTCAATTTTAAAAAATCTTTTGGAGCTCTAACAAGTATTTGCACATTGGTGAGAATGGTGATGTTGCAGGTCGTCTCACAAGGTGCTATCAGTGCTCCCATGTACTCACTCAAAGGTCCATCAATGACTAAATCACTTTATCCTACAGCATTCCCCTTGAAGCATCAGCAGAAGGTTTGTAGTTTTCCATGTATTGCCGATATCTTTATGAACGTATGCTATCAAAATATCTTACAATGGTCATGGTGGCAGGACCTGAGGCTTGCTTTAGGATTAGCAGAATCTGTTTCTCAATCTACTCCGATCGCAGCAGCTGCAAATGAACTATATAAGGTGGCAAAATCTCATGGCCTTAGCGATGAAGACTTTTCTGCAGTTATTGAAGCATTGAAATCTAAAAGGTGATAGCAGGGATGGAAGCTGTTTTCCATGAGCTAACATATAAGCAAAGCAAGCACTTGCCCACAGAGCTTTTCTGATTTGATAATAGTTATCACATTCTTAAAAACTTTTCTGCAAAGTGTATTTGATGGTGTTTGACCAATCAGAGAAATGCACACTTGCCGAATGCTTTGAGTTAACAGCAAGCAACATTATGACTTTTTGTTATTCAAGTGTGTTTTTTTTAACTTAAATTTCTGAAAATATAAACACAGTAGTTAAACTAATGTTAATTTCTCAGGAGTGCTCAAATCAAATCAAAATTCCAATGAACCCAACTTTGGATTCTAATAATGTATTTTAACAATTCAAGCTGCGTTTCCTGATGTTTAGGATCTTGAGATTGAGTAGATTGCCTCCTTTCCAAGAAAGCACATGCACCGGTGCTCAAATATCAAGAGAATGAGCTGTAGGAAACTTGAAAGGGTGGATCTTTTGAGATCTTGCTATGGTAAAAATCATATATTGAAACAAACAAGACAATCTAACTCAGCTCAAGCTTGCATAAAAACCAACGGAAGTGCATGGTTCATGCTTTTCTTAGTGTAAACATAACAACATGCTGATTGCCCATACCTATTGTAATACAAAATAATAAAAAGGGTTTAGACGAGAATGGGAAACAAAATTTCCCATTATGTAAATATTCAAGTCCTTTCCTTCATCTACTACTCTTGTCCGGGGTTATTTGCAATCTGAGATTAGTCGATTTTCACTGAGGAATAGATCTTACGTACAAACCAGAAGCATGCGTAGAAGCCAATAGTCCCTGTCACGACGAAGAAAGCATATGAAACAATAACCATGTACCCAAAGTAAAGGATGCCTGACACCAGCTTTGTGATTTCCAACTTGGTGAAGAAGTAGAAAACTGAGTAGAGAAAAAGGTACAGAGCAGAGGAGCCAGCGGTCAGGTAAGATCTCCACCACCAATAGTAGTCTTCACTACACAACTGGAAGTAGCAGAGCACTATTGTTATCTCTGCACAAGTGATTAATAGGATAACAAACACTATGAAAAGGAAGCCAAAGATGTAATAGAACTGGTTCAGCCATATAGATGTCAAGATGAAGAAGAGCTCAATGAAGACAGCCCCAAATGGAAGAATGCCTCCAATGAGTATGGAGAATACCGGTGTCATGTACCATGCCTGCTCTGGTATCTGCCTAGGAATTTTGTTTGTCTTAACTGGGTCTTCAATAGCTGGCTTTTTGAAGCCCAAGTAACTACCCACAAAGACCAAGGGGACTGATATACCAAACCATAAGAAAACAAGAGCAAACATTGTCCCAAATGGTACTGCTCCAGAAGATTGCTCCCCCCAAATTAACGCATTTAGAACAAAGAAGACTGCAAAAAGAATACCCGGAAACATAAATGCAGTTTTTAAGGTATTTTTCTTCCACTCTGTGCCTTTGAACATTTTGTACAAACGAGCCGAGGAGTAACCAGCGAATAAGCCCATGAAGACCCACAGAAGAACCATTGCAGTCATAAGCCCCCCTCGGTTGGATGGAGATAGGAAACCCAGCAATGCAAATATCATTGTTACCAGTGTCATCCAGAAAATCTGGACTCCTGTACCAACATAAACACACAGTAAACCAGCATTGGTAGGTGCCCTGAAGACATCTCCATGGACAAGTTTCCATCCAGTCTCTTCCTGAGCTTCATCTTGGGTTTCCAACTGATTATAATTTGCAATATCTCTGTATAGAGTTCTCATCATGATCATGGCCACCATGCCAGAAAGGAATAAGACAATCATCAGTGAGTTTATGATGGAGAACCAGTGGATCTGATCATCATTCATGAGTAGGTATGTATCCCAACGAGATGCCCATTTGATATCACTTTCCTGGAGAAAAAATGAAAAAAGGCCAGAGCAAGTTAGAATTAACTCTACATTTGGTTGGAGGAATTAATGAAACAAAAAGTTTAAAAAGACTGCACCTTGAAGGTAACATCATATGTAAACACAATCTCCTTATTCTTCTCAACTTCTTGAGGAACTGCAGTACCTTGAACTAAATTTTTGGTGTCTTTGTTGCACGTAGTCACCTGAGGGTTCTTTTCATCCCACTCCTTGTATTCATGATTGATACTGTTTGCGAGATTCAAATTAGAAAAACAAGTTAGACGAATAAGCTAATCTTTTGACCAATGAACCCTACTTTTCTAATTAGCATGAAACATGAATGAAAACAGTACAACACCTGTTTGGAGTAACCTCAAACCCAACAATTCGTGCAGAATCAGTCTCAGGATCCTTGTGGTACATGACTCTGAAGCTTAAGTGGTTATTAATAAAGTATTTCTCTTCTTTGCTCTGCAAAATCAAACAAATGGTTACATATACGCACTATATTTTGACAATAACAAGCGATTTCTGAGGCATACCCCTTGATAATTTCCTTTAAACCCGACACGGAAACCATGTTCATACGTTGTAGACTGACTTCCATCCCTCCTTTGTCTAAGAACAGCAACTGGAAGATTGTCAAGAATCCTGCAAATCCAATGTACGCTTCATGTGAACTGAACATTGTAAAAAAAAAAAAATTCACCTGAAGATAAAAACAGTAAACACATAACAAGGATAAACTATACAGAGAATGTCCAGCACTTACATATTAACTCGATATTCATCATCAATTTTTTCCTTAAAACTTTTTGCAGATTCAGTATCAAGTTTAACTCGACAGGCTACTTTGCATGACACATCCTCCCTCATTTCAAACTGAGATAGAAATCATATTTTAAGATCCACATTAAAAAAGTAGAAGAATGATCATAACAATACATAAAAGTACACACACACACATATCTGTTCAGTGAGATGTAAGATAAAAGTATGAATATAGGGAAAAGGTATGAGATGCTCACTTCATACACAGAATTTTCAATTCTGTCACCACGAAGAACCTCCCCCAAATTTTCTGCATTGTTCACGATTTTTTTAGGCTTACAATACTTCAAGTAGTAGTAGTCATATGGCAATTGTGTCCTTGTAGATGACAGTTTGTTCACTTTGACATTTAGTGGATCACGCTGTTCATAAAGCAGACAACCATAGGACAACAACAGATAAGTGGTAAATCATCAAATCCAGAATGTACCATGTGAATACAAACAAATCCCTCACTGAATTCCTAAAACAGATAATACAGGTTAGTGATAAAGGAAATGAAAAGTAATAGTTTACCAAATTGAGCAAATAAGCCCATATAAGACGTTATATCTATTGAAAGAACTCTTAGGAACTCTTGTATGACATATAAGACTTGGTAATGGATCAGATGGCTCCTGGACCACAACTCATTTTCTTATATTCTTTTTGATTGAAAAGATTGATAGTAGTCACAAAATAGACTGCCAACAGAATGGGCTTTTATCATCAAGGTTCGAAAACTCAGTATGCGGTGAGAGATGGTCCCCCGCATGAGGTGAGGCGTGCAGCCTTGAGGCGATAGCCTCAGTCCGAACACGAAAAAAATAAAAGCAAAAAATCATCAAAATGAGACAATCCACAACACATCTATAGCAACTAATATATAAAACCATCCATCAAAACTAAACAAAATGAAACTTAACAAAACATGTTCATGAAATAAAATGATCACTAATCTCTAAATAGGCATCATTTGTGTCTAATAGCATGAAATGTAGGTATAAAGTGTCATCCTTCAAAGAGTCATTATCATATCTAATTCATATTACCAATAATTTTTATTAACAACAAATAGTATAGTAGTAAATGTTGGTTATTTTTAAAGATAATAATTTTTTTGCCATTTTTTGACAACACAGAGAGGTCAAGCTGCCTGGTCAAAGCAGTAAATAACACAGTCTGTTGATTAGGATTTCAAAATTGGGGATTTTGTTTCTGTAGCTTTTTAATATATAAAGAAGCTCAAGTCGGGACTCTCTATTCGACTTTCAACTCCTTTATATATATATATATATATTTTTTTAAAATAGCAATTTTAGGGAATTTGGGTCGAGACGTCCGCCTCAGGTCGTCCCGACTTGAGGTGACATAGGCAGGCTGCCACAGGCCTTTGAGGCGAGCCCGTTGAGAACTCGGTCTGAGGCGACAGCCTGGACGCGTCGCTAGCCACGAGGCGGAGATCACTAGCTAATCTCTTCAACTTGTATGCCAAGATTACAATAATTCATAACACATTAAAAAGGAAAATTTGCTCGATCAACTAAGTCAAGCTCAGTCTTTAACAATAAACCCATCGAAGAAATCCAGATCCAAAACAAAAGACCAAAACAAACAACAGATCAAACACCAATAACCATAGATCCAACTCCACTCCAAGAAGTCAAAAACGAAACAGAACAAAACACAAACAAACATCA
>SKCR01010749.1:0-22182 GCA_019454045.1 Zanthoxylum bungeanum
CAAATTTTGAAAGCAATTTTGGTATATGTTTTTAGAAAACATTTACATAAAATACAACTAACACACTTCTTCTTCATCTCCTCTCCACTCACGCCCAATGGGCTATTTTTCTCTCTTTTGGTTCACCATGTCGAGAACTACAAGGAACAAAAATGGAAGATTTGTGGCAAATCTATCCAATGCTAGCACATGAAGAGTCATCCAAGATGATAGGGAAACCAACTTGTGAGCATGGAATCACCACACAAAGCTTGGAGCTTGGAGATCCATCCATGGAGTTGACCGAAAATGATGGAGCACAAATGGAGCCCTTTGCCGAAAGCTTGAAAGATTTTATTTGTGTTCATCGCATCACCAAATCCGATCAATGTAAGTATGATTCCGCCATTCTTCATTGTTGTATTCGCACATGTTTCTTGCTTGAAATCGATCTTGGGACTTATTAGAAACCCAACATTTAGGGCACTAGGTGTTAAGACACCCCTACGAACTTAATTATTTAGACTTCAGATATATATATATATATATATATATATATATATATTTTTTTTTTTTACAGCATCTTTGATCCATGTAGCGAGCTTTGGGCCAATGACTCCCAAACCAGTTGGCTTTAGGGCACTAGGTGTTAAAACACCCATACAGACTTAATAACTCGGATCTCATACGTTTTTTTTTACTCCATCACTTTTTGAGATGCTTCCTCCAATTAAACTAGAGCACTGAATATTACAAACTTTTCAATTATAGCTCATGTCTGTATGTTACTATGCATGTTGATAATACCTGCCAACTGAGCATATGAAGATCCATTTTAGTTAGTTTTATTGAGAATTTACAAATTAAATAATTTAAAAGGAAATAAATAAAATTTAACTTATTCTGAAATAGGTTTAGATACGTCTCAGGAGTGGAAACTCCTTACTCAGCTATCCCTCACCAATTTCACATTTTTAGTCAAAACAAAAACGCAAAATATTTTTGTAATTTTTGAAAATTTTTCAATTTTTTTTTATTTTTCGAAAAATTTTGGACTAAAAATAAAAACAACACACAAACTAAAAACAAGGTACTGATCAACTAATTCCCTCCCCCAAACCCAAATGAGACATTGTCCCCAATGTCTTAAACAGTAGAAGAAGAGTTTAAAAGTAATACCTGGTTAGCTGAAATTCTACAGGAAAAATTACCGATTAAGATCTATGTCCAATTTATGCTTCTTACCACGATCGCTATCTGACCAGCTCAACTTGGAAAGAATGGGGTCAATTTTTGGTTCAAAGGCTATGATTTGGTCAATTAATTCTTCGGCCTTTGTTGCAGTAAGGAAAATATCATGTACTGATTTTGTGATGAACTCATGTCTTTTGGCTTTCGCAAGAAATACAAACAGGAAATCAAAAAAATATTCAATGTTGAGTAATCCAATGGGCTTCCGATGAATGTTCAAGTGCGCCCATGATGCCACTGTGAATATTTCTTCAAATGTCCGAGCCCACCTGGTAAATCAATAAACACATCATCAGTATTGACCATTTCAAGGAGTTGTTCAGACATCCCCGAGACAATACGTTCATCTCCATTTGTTTTTCCGATTATATGTTCGTCCGCCAAAGTTTTTGGAATGATTCCCAAAACATGACCGCCACCATCCTGAACGGCTTTTGAAATGCTTCCCATCAATCCAAGATTGCCACCGTCATATACTAGGTGCATATTTCGTTCTTCTATGACTCTCCCCAATTCCTTTGCAGCCTCAATGAATTCTGGTTTATTACCAGAATTGGATCCACAGAAAACACAAATTCGCTTGACTCGCTGCTGTGAAGTTGTTTCCATTTTCTTTCTCTTATTTGGATGTATATCTGGATGTGTCGAAGAAAGAAATGTAGAGCTGAATTTATAGAACCTGAAAATGGGTGAGTAATAATAGCACTAGTACCTGCCAAATGACAATTATTAGATGAGCGTTAAAATAAATCGTGAAAATTCAAAAAGTATAGATCTTGTCGGCGAAAATAAAAGAAAATAACAAAAGAAAAGCAAATCAAAGCAATTATTAAGGCAACAGAATTGTGTAAGCAATACGCCACTAGCTTAGTATAAATTCATAAGGATGCATCTCAAGAATTCATTCTTTACTCAGCCATCACAAATGAATTAGCTCTCTTCTTTCTGATTGCCAAACACCATTCCTTCTGTCTTAAAATGCTCCGTTTTTGCTTTTCCCTACAAAAATAACACATAAAATTAAAAACTCTACAACATGTATACATAAAATATAAAAATAGAAATTACAATAAAGTGCATGGGTTGCCTCTGCTAGCGCTAAATTTTTTGTCTTCATCCAGACGTGAGTGAAATTCATCTGTCAAAGAGGTTTCAGCGTGGTTTTGGATGTCCGATTAAAGACAATCCCATAGCGTTGCTTTTGAAAGGTATCTTCCAACGGTAAAGTGGCAAAAAGTATTTTGTCCCATTCAGTGCTTGTGCTACCTTTTTAACCTTTGTTGCTCCAGTAGTTCCTGAAAAGAAAGAAAGAAAATCAGGAGGTCTCGTATGGTGCTTGACTTGGAATGGGGGTTCCATTCTGTCAAGCTTTTGGGCGATATATTTAATTCGTACTCTCTAAAACAGTGATGTTTTGCCTGAATTCACTGGATCTTTAATAAAGTCAGACATTTGTTCCTCCATTTGTTCTGCTTCTTGCTCCACCTTTTCTTCACCGATGAATTTTAAAATTTCTGTATTCAATTCTTCATCTGTCATATGTGAAATTCATGCTCCATAAGTGTCAATCTGAGGATGAAAAGAAATGTTAGATTTTAGGTCTTCATCTTCTGATATGACTGGAATGGATGGTTCAAGAAGATCTTCTTCAAACATCGTTGCAAAGCATGCTCCAAGATCTTCATTTTACGGATTGAAAGTTTGATCCTCCCTCGTTGGTGCAGTTGGTACAAAGAGATCAGCTTTTTCATTAGAATCAGAGTCTGAATAATCAAACAAAGACTTTGCTGGTTTGGGCTCCTGAACTAATACCTCTGATTTTTGATACTGCTCGGCCTCCTCTTCCGCTAAAATGTTATCATGAAATGCTTGGTACTCGAAGGCTTCATCCGTGTCATCTGAAAATGCTCCTTGAGGTATGTAGCTCTGGTTTTCTGTTAATTGTCTTGTTTGATCAGTCAGTCTCTGAATGAATTCTGATTGTCTTTGAATACTTTCAAATTGCTTCTGGCATGTTTCAAGCATTGTATCCAACTCTTCGTCTCGTTTCTTGTTCCAATCTTTGAGCATGTCAATCATCTGATCTTCTTCTGATGGTTCTGGTTCTTGATGAAGATCGTAGATAGATGGTGGATAAGATGGAAAATATGATGGTTCTTCGTACCTTGAATGATTCCAATAATTCTGCTACTCTAAAAGGTATATACATTGATTGCTTGGATGGTTACCATCACATATCACACATCTCCCCATTTCGTTCTGATGAGCAAATGTAGTATTACTTGATTCTGACATCCAGTGATAGTTGTTGGGCTGGGTAACAGGCCTCAGAAAACCGGACTGTTCCTCTCAGATTTGAGGTGTATCTTCTAGTAAAACTCGTGATCTCTCAATCTCCGAACAATGTTCCATTTTTCAACCACTTGAAAACCAAAGAAAGAAATAAAAATTACAGATAAAAATAAAGAAAATTAGATACAAGTAAATTAGATAGCTTCAAAATTAATAACTCAAGAAAAATAAGTCCCCGGCAACGGCGCCAAAAACTTGACCGGCGTAAACACACACGTATAACGCAAGCACACATATCGTTCAAGTAGTGTAAAAAAATCGATCCCACGAGGACTTAATTCATACTGTTGTTATTAATTATTGATACTATTTACTTACAAGTATCTAATTATAGGGAGAAGGGAATTGATTGCTTTTGGTTGGTTGAATGTGGATTTGCTAATTAAAATAAAAACAGACTCAAAAGAAAATACTAAGGAAAATAAAAGAAAAGACTCAAAGATCTAAGGTCGTGACTCCACACAATATTATTATAAAGATGAATTGATTCTCTTATATATGTGTAATAAATTAGTTTGCTAACCTGGAACACGAAAATATGCAAAAGCCTCTGTCGATAGTCAGATGAAAATACCCAGTATAACCCAATTGAACCATATGTCTATGTCAACCAAATTACATGGATTCATTAAGATTAAGTTCCAATTATGGCTACCCCCGCCCGACAGGTATATGTCTATCCTGTAAGGAAATCTATTAAATGATTATCTATCCCCAAGGAAGATCGTGGGCTATTGAATCTAAGACTGAAACCTAAAATCCCTATGTCTAGTTAATTTTAAATTTACCACATCAATCTTATTGGTGATCATACAACAAGAAGCATTAAGCTTAAGACTCAATAAACAAACTAAAGAAGTACCCATAAAAACAAAATCAATTATTAAGTGTGAATATTGTGTTTCATCACTTCCCTAGAATAAAATAAAATGATGGGGTTAGATTTAATATTTCTTATATAGGAATCTCACTTATTATCATATAAAATTATTTTATATTCTGCTTTCTCAGGAATTAATAATGTTAAACATTTAAAAAACCAGCTATATAGGCGGTAATCCATTTAGTCCAACTATACCAGCCATATAGGCGGTAATAAATTCTGCCATTAATTAATCCAGTTAAATTATAATTTATAAATTATAATTAAGTGAGATTTACCTAGATAATTATATTAAAGGTTTCACCTTTTACCCCAGCGGAAATTTAACTACAAAACATAAAGTAAATAAATAAAAAGCTGTAATAAAAACTAAAAATAAAAATACATAATTTTAATATTACAATAATTTACAAAACTAGATGCTTCCTATGAAATCATGGAAAAAAATCACAAGGAAAGCACACCAAATGATGTGCAAATGAGCTCAATTTATAGGCAATTTCTGGATCTGGCGTCGCGACGCTACAAGCCTTGGCGTCGCAACGCCGAGACGCGGTTTATGTGTACGCGCTTTGACCACGCGGATTTCGCCAGCTCAATCAAATGATGACACGCGGCACGCGGTGAGAGTGGTGCAATGGGAGGCTGACACGTGGCACGCGGTGATTGGAGGATATTTCGGTCCAATGAGAAGTTGACATGTGGCAGAGGTAAGGATCGGTCCAATGAGAGCTTGACATATGGCACGCGCTAAGTTTGGTCCAATAGAATTGAGACACGTGGCAGCCGTCGCATTTTAGCTGATCTTCTGTGATGATGACACGTGGCACATTGCACTTTAGTATGACCCGGCGCACGTTAGGAAGTCTAATTTCTCAGATTTTGACACATGTCCACGACGCACGTTAGCAGGCTTGATGAGCACGTTAGACGTCGCGACGCGCGAAATTACAAAATTGCCTTTTTTTTTGTCATTTGTTTTTCTCTATTTTGGCCCTAAATTGCTTCCAATGCTTCCAAAACTTTATTTATCTGTAAAATAACAATAAAACACATCAAAACGTTCACAAAACCCGAGAAACTATACAAAATATTAGGTTAAATGAGTGGGAAATAGTGATATAAATACCACTCATCAGCCTGGTGCCCAAAAATCACCATAAACATATGTCCTCTAGTTCTTGGTATCAACGAGTTGATTGACACGCTCTAAAAGTGGTTCTTTACTCCCAAGTATAAGAGTGTCAAAGTAATAAAATAACCCGGTAAGTCCGGGGTCGATCCACAAGGAATAGATTTAGTATGATAAAGTAATAATCAGAGCGAAAAGAAAAAAAGATTTGATTCGTTTGAAGTTGTTTGGAGAATTTGAATTAAATGACAACAATAAAATAAAATACTGGGGTTATGGGATCCACTTTTAATATTTTATATTTAGAAATCTCACTTTTTATAATATATAAATGATCATTATAACCCAATTAATTTACTTACAGAATTAACTATGCCAAAACATATAAAACCGGCCATAAAGACGGTAGTCATTTATGTCGATAACTAGTCCTGCCAAGGTACTAAATATGCCAAAAATATAAAACCAGCCATAAAGGCGGTGATACCGTTTATCTATAACAAGTCCATTTAGGTACTAAATTATACCGAAATCGTATAAAACCATCCATATAGGCGGTATATCAATTTATCAATAATTAGTCTAGATCTCAATTAATTATTATTCATTAATATTTATATATTATAATATAAGTGAGATTAATCTAAACTTTAAATAATAAAAGTTTCACCCATTCCCCAGCGAAAAGTAATTAGCTATTCATACTGTAATTAAAAACATACATAATTTTATTACTAAAATTAAAAGACATTACAAGAATTTAAACACACAAGATACAATCTTCAATTCCTTAAGAGAAATCAAAGAAAGTATGAAATGAAAAATGAAATTATAGTTTCAATTTATAGGCAAAGAGAAGGCTTCCACCAATTTCTCCACCAACTTTTCCACCAAACACTCCAACAAACACTCCACAAAACACTCCACCAAATACTCCACAAAACACTCCACCAAACATGCAGTTTGGTGGAGAAGTTGACAAATATTATTTTTTTTTTTAAGATTTGATATTTAACACACTTTGGATTCTTCGTCAATTTCAGTTTTGAATACTTCCGAATTCGAAAATCTTATAAACATCAAAATTGTAGATATTTGAGTCTTCTTTATCTGGAACCTGAATGAACTTAATCCGATATCAGAGTAAAATGTTATGGCCAAAATACAAACATTGCACAAGGTTGGAATTTCCGAAGTTGTACACTGTTAGAACACCATATTAATTTTCCGGCCTCCAAAATCCACATGTCAAGTGTATTTTTCTAGATATACATCCAAAGTATTATTTCACCTACATAAAAGATAAAAAATCACAATAAAAAAATATTAGACATAAATTTAAATATTATTACTTAAACGTGCTAAATTAAGGGGATTAGTGAAACCACAAGTGTAAAATGATATTTTATTCTCTCAATAAATATGCACGTTTTAGTCCCAATCACACCCTCAACCACCTTATTACTAGTCCATAGTAATCTAAGCGAAAAGTAAAAAGTAAAATTCTTATCCAAGTTACTAGTTGTTTTATTTCTTTCTAAATTACCAAATAAGTAAATTCTCCTATATTTTTTACCATTCTCTATATACACAATTAACAATGTATTAATCAACTCATTGTGCCCACAATATTCACAAGTGTAGTTGAAAAGAGAGAAATATTTTTGTCCTAAAGTTATATCAGAAATCACACCTTTTTAGCAAGGGAATTTATTTATAAATGTAATTTTTTTAATACTTCTTCAATCCTTATAACGAGCTTTGGGCCAGTGACTCCCAAACCAGTTGGCTTTAGGGTACTAGGTGTTAAGATACCCCTACGGACTTAATTGCTCGGATCTCAAATGTTAAAAGCTCTACCATTTGACGCGAACAATCAATACTTACTGAGGTAAGATGTCCGGTTATTAAGTAGAAACTTAATTATTATCATCATCATTTTTTTTTAAATTAACTCAGGCTCTACTGTTTGACGCGAACAATCACTGCTTGCAGGGGCAAGATGTCCGGTTACTAAGTAAAAGCATGGTTAATTTCAATTTTTTTTGAATATTAATACAAATTCCACTGCTTTTAGGTGCTACCTCTAATAAACTAGAAAACTGTGTATTGTAAAATTTTCACTTACAACCCATGTTCATATGTTACCGTGTATGTTGATAATACCTGTCAAATGAGCATACAAAGATCAAATTTAATCAATATTATGGAGAATTTGTAAATTTAAATAATTCAAAAGGAAATAAACAAAAAATAACTTGTTACAAATTAGACTGAGATACGTCTCAGGAGTGAAAACTTCTTACACAGCTATCTCTGAACAACAATTCCACTTTCTTAGTCAAAAATTTGTTGTTAGTTTGTGTGTAATCAAATCAAAACATTTTAGTTTTTTTTTTACAGACAAAATAAAAAAAAAAAAACACAATAATGAAATATAAAGCAAAAACAAACAAGTCAACTATCCCCTCCCCCCAACCAAATTGAGACACTGTCCCCAATGTGTGAATAAGAAGAAGTAGAGTTTACAAAACATCACCTGGTTAGTGTGGAATTGACAATTGAATCTATAACTAAAAGAAAAATTACATATTAAGATCTAGGTTTACTCTACGCTTCTTGCCACGATCGCTACCAGACCAGTTCAACTTGGAAATAATAGGTTCAATTTTTGGTTCATAAGCTAAGAGTTGGTCAATTAAATTATCAACTTTACTTGCAGTTAGGAAGATATCTTTTACCGATTTTGAAATAAACTCATTTCTTCTAGCATCTTCAAGAAATACAAAAAGAAAACGAAAAAATCCATCAATATTAAACAGTCCAATGGGTTTTTGGTGGATGTTCAAGTTCGCTCATGACGCAACTGTGAAAATTTCTTCCAATGTGCCTAATCCTCCTGGTAAAGCAATAAAAGCGTCAGCATGATTGATCATTTCAATAAGTCTTTGAGACATACCAAAAATAATACATTCGTCTCCATTGGATTTTCTGTTGATGTTATCCTCTATTAAGGGTTTTGGAATGATCCCCAAAACCTGACCGCCACCTTCTTGTATGGCATTTGAAACACATCCCATCAATCCAAGATTGCCACCGCCATATACTAAGTGTATGTTTCTTTCCGCCATAACTCTACCCAATTCTTTTACAGCCTCAACAAATTTTGGTTTAGTTCCAGAGCTAGTTCCACAAAACACACACAGATATTAATGACTCGTCTTCTTGAAGTTGTTTCCATTTTTTGCTTTCTCTCTTATCTGGATGTGTTGAAGAGAGAAATGACGAGCTGAATTTATAGATCATGAAAAGGGTGAGTAATAATTGCACTAGGACCTACAAAATGACAATTGTCAATTGAACAATAAAATAGATTGTGAAAGTCAAAACATTTAGATACTGTCGGCGAAAATTTAAAGTAAAGGAAATCAAAGCAGTAAAGTAAAGAAAATGAAATCAAAGCAATAATTGAAATATGTACATAGATTTTGATTGTGGCTCATATCTTCCTCTATTTTTACGTCCAGTAATGGTTTGAATGCCCTATATGGGTCGGGGATATGCTTCCCATCAAATTTTCTTATAAATTGGCAAACATTGCATTTTAAACTCAGAT
Source organism: Zanthoxylum bungeanum (assembly GCA_019454045.1). Lineage (NCBI taxonomy): Eukaryota > Viridiplantae > Streptophyta > Magnoliopsida > Sapindales > Rutaceae > Zanthoxylum > Zanthoxylum bungeanum. The sequence goes on from SKCR01010749.1 coordinate 9,214, forward strand.
TCTCGAGACTATAATGTTGTATTTCTTTTTGAAATTGTGTATGCAAATTGTGAATTATTCGATGAACATGTCCACTAGGATGCGTCTCAAGAGTAAATGATCATCCAAAGACTCCTTACTCAAGCCATCTCTAATGAATTGAATTTTATCTTTGCGATTATCAGACTCCATTCCTAAAGAACGATAACGAGTGTTACATGACCAACGTGCATATTTATAACAAACACGTAATTGTTTAGCTCTTCGTTTATTAGCATAGATGCTTTTCCCTAAACTAGACATGTGAGAAATGAAAGAGTCAGATGACTCACCTGCTACGCGAACCTTTGCCTCAATTACCCAACGAATATCACTACGATACCATGGTTCATAAGAAGCCTCATTCTTTCGATGCGTGCTTTGTAAATTTTCATCAGAGCATTTTAGGGAAGAGACAAAAAATGATTGTGGAGTTTTGTAAGAGTTACTTCCATGCCTTGATGATTCGAGTCTGGAGGTATTGTCTTTCTTGATCGCTTGTAAGAGAGGAAGAACTTCCCACATGATAAATTGGTTCATCTCCAAGAAATGCATTCTTCAATTCTCTTGGCAAAGGCTTCAATTCCAAATTAGGTGCTTCCTCATGTTTTTCTTCTTCCAGTATTCCCAGTTCATCAAAATTCTGATTATCTCCATCATCTTTCAGTACTTGTGTAGAATCAAGTAAAAAATCATTAGGATTATTCGAATCTAATTGCATACTTGATTCAAGAAAATTAGATGTACAAATTTCTTTAAGATCAGATAAACGTCCTGAAAATATTCCTCCACAATTGGTTCAATTAGATCCATGCTCTTGACCGGCGTAAACACACACGTATAACGCAAGCGTACGTATCGTTCAAGTAGTATAAAAAGTATCGATCCCACGAGGACTTAATACCTAAGCTATTAATTTTATGAGGTCAAATGATTACTAGTATCTAACAGGTTGTTTGATTGATTTGAAATGGCGACGATTCTAAATTTAAAGACAAATGAATAAAATTGTTCGAAAGTAAGTTTTAAGAAAATTCAATATTAAAAACTATCTAGGGTTGTGAATCTTTTCAATATTATTTAAAGATGAAGTGGTTATCATATAGCTGGGTAAATATTGATTTATTAACCTGGAACTCTAAATTATGTGAATACCTCTGTCGATGGTTAGACACAAATACCCAGTTTAACCCAATTGAACCATATGTCTATGTCAACCAAATTATCTGGATTCATTAAGTTTAAGTTCCAATTATGGCTACCCCCGCCCGACAGGTATATGTCTATCCTGTAAGGAAATCTATTAAAGGGTTATCTATCCTCAAGAAAGATTGTGGGCTATTGAGTCTAAGGTCTTAAACTTAAAATCCCTATGTCTAGTTCATTTTAAGTTTACCTAATCAATTTTATTAATGGCCAGTTAATAAAAAGCATTAAGATTAAGACTCAATAAATAAATCTTTATATTACCCAAACTATAATCTAACCCTTATAAACCAGTGATATTGAAATTCATCACAACCCTAGATAACTAACTTAGTTATGACACATGGCTAGGGCTAGTAAAAACTTAAAAGTAAAAGTCATAAAGTAAAAATGCGAAATAGTAAATGCGGTAAAGTAAATACTGAAAAGTAAATAACAATAAAATAAAATGCTAAGGTAAAAGAATTACTTTTACTATTTACTATTTTAAATATCTCCCATAAAATAATATATAAACTTGTGATAATATACAACCAGCCATATAGGCGGTAACCTGATTAATTCAAATTAAGTCCGACCAGCCATAAAGGCGGTATGATTGTCCATGAACCTGCCATATAGGCGGTAAGAAAATTTAATTATCAACCAGCCATATAGGCGGTATCCTGGATTAGTCAGGTTTAAACCAATTTAAATTTAATAGCCAACCGACCAATATGGCGGTATCCTTATTAAGTCAAATTTTTAAATAGTAATATATTATATTTAAGGGAGATTAATCTAAATAGTAACAGTAAAAGAATTACCTTTCACCTTAGCAAGGAGAAGTTACCTCATCATGGATGAATAGTAAAACTGAAACAGTAAAAACAAGATAAATTACTATTACTATTACAAAAAGTAATTACTATTACAGAATGTAATTAAAAATTAATTACAAAACTTAAATTAAAAGAACTTAGAGAGAGAAACTCCCCATTTACATCAAAGAAATGAGAGAGAATGGTACCACTAAAACTGAAATCTCGAGCTCAATTTATAGACAATTTTTGGTCCAGCGTCGCGACGCGGAAAATGCACTAGAGTCGCGACGCCAGCAACAGTTTCTAGAGTCCACGCGTACGTTGACCACGCGGCTGTCGGCACAATAATTGGTGACATGTGTCATGCTCTGGTGGTGGCTGGCGATGCGACCCAATGAAATCGTGCCACGTGTAATCTTATGATTGGGTGTAAGTCGGTCTAATAGAATGGAGACACGTGGCATGCTCTGACTCGCTGATTATTCGGTCCAATAGAGAGGCGACACGTGGCACGCGGTTTGGGTGGTCCAATGAGGTGATGACACGTGGCATGCGGCGCATGTTAGCAAGGGCGGCGCACGTTAGCAAGATCCGGCGCTCGTTAGCAAGTCCAACCTATCCGATTTTGACACGTGGTAGACGGCGCATGTTAGCACATTCAGCGCATCCTGGGCGTCGCGACGCGGGAGTATTGGCGTCGCGACGCGATAAGACCAAAATATCTCTGTTGACGCATTTTTGTCTGTTTTTGCCCCAAATTGCCTCCAATGCTTTTCAAACTTTATTTATCTGCAAAAACAACAAGACACATCAAAACGTTCATAAAACTCGAGAAACAATACAAAACATTAGGCTAAATGAGTGGGAAAAAGTGATATTTTTACCACTCATCACACACCCCCCCCTAACATTTTGCTAGTCCTCGAGCAAAACATAAAATAAAATAACATGAAAATAAAATTAACTAAGCCACTTTCGTAGGGATCACGGTTGCATTTAGCGTATGCAACAAGCCTTTAAACCCCTAGGTGTCCCTAGTGGACGAGTTGTAGTCTCGTGAGGGCTTACAACAATGATACCCACAAACATTTTACAAAAGTAAAAAGGTAGTAAAACTAATGCACACAAAAGCAAAAAGACAAGCGAAAAGAGAATAAAGAAGTTAGTGACTAATCAGGTGAAATTTCTACTCCAAGTTATTAGTTGTTTTGTTTCTTTCTAAATTACCGAATAAGTAATTTCTCCGATTATTTTTACCATTCTTCATATACACAGCCAACAAAATATTTATCAACTCATTTTTGCCCACAACAGTCATAAGTGCAGTTGATAAGAGAGTAATATTTTTGTCCTAAAGTTCTATTAGATTTCACACCTTTTTATAGCAATGGAATAATTTTTCTGATTTTTCTGATTTTTTTCTTTGATTTTTGATTTTTGATTTTTATTTATTTATATACAATATCTTCCATCTATGTAGCGAGTGTTGGGTCGGTGGCTCCCAAACCAGTTGGCTTTAGGGCACCGGTGTTAAGACACCCCTACGGACTTAATTACCCAGACTTCAGATATAAATATATTTTTTACGGAATCTTCGATCCATGTAACGAGCTTTGGGCCAGTGACTCCCAAACCAGTTGGTTTTAGGGCACTAGGTGTTAAAACACCCTTACAGACTTAACAACTCGGATCTCTGACGTTTTTTTTTTTTTTTTTTTAACTCCATCACTTTTTTGAGATGCTTCCTCCGATTAAACTAGAGCACTGAATATTACAACTTTTCAATTTTAGCTCCTGTCCGTATGTTACTCTTCATGTTGATAATACCTGCTAACTCAGCATATGAAAGTCTATTTTAGTCAGTGTTAAGGAGAATTTACAAATTAAATAATTTAGAATGAAATAAACAAACATTAACTTGTTCCGAAATAAATGGTTTGAGATACGTATCAGGAGTGAGAATTCCTTACTCAGCTATCTCTCACCAATTTCACATTTTTAGTCAAAACACAAAAACGCAAAATATTTTTGTAATTTTTGAAAATTTTCAAATTTTTTTGTATTTTTCGTAAAAAATTGGACTAAAAATAAAAACAACACACAAACTAGAACAAGGTACTGACACTAATTCAACTTCCTCCCCCAAACCTAAATGAGACATTGTCCCCAATGTCTTAAACAGTAAAAGGAGAGTTACGAAGGTCGTACCTGGTTAGCTGAAATCTACAGGAAATTAAAGGTTAAGATCCAGATTAATCCTACGCCTCTTACCATGATCGTCCTCAGACCAATTTATCTTTGAAAGAATAGGGTCAACTCGTGGTTCATAGGCTATGAGTTGGTCTATTAGATCCGGAGCAGTTCTGGCAGTAAAGATGAGTTCTTTTAAAGGTTTCGACACGAACCCATTTCTCCGAGCATCATCAAGAAACACACAAAGAAAATCATAAAATCCATCAACGTTGAGCAGTCCAATTGGTTTCTGGTGTATGTTCAGGTTTGCCCAAGATAACACAATAAAAATTTCCTCCAATGTACCCAAGCCATCTGGCAAAGCAATAAAAGCATCAGCACGGTTAATCATTTCCAAGTCGTTCAGACATACCTGGCACAATCAGTTCTTCTCCGTTTGATGGTTCAATAAGATTTGCCTCTGCCAAGGGTTTGGGATGATTCCCAAAACGTGACTGCCTCCTTCCTGTGCAGCCTTTGAAACGATCCCCATAAGTCCAAGATTTCCTCCGCCATATATTAAGTGCATATTCCTTGCAGCTAAGACTCGACCCAATTCCTGTGCTGCTTCTATGTATTGTGGCTTAGTACCAGCACTACTACCGCAGAACACACAGATGTTTTCAACTCGTCTTCTTGAAGTGGCTTCCATTTTTTTATATATCTCTTTTCAACTCTGGATGCCTTCAAAGTGCAATGACGGGCTGAATTTATAGTACCTGAAAAGGGTGAGTAAAAATAGCACAAGTATCTTCCAGAGGACGATTAGTAGCGAATTAATATCGTGATAGTCAAAAAGGTCTGGATCCTGTCGGAGAAAATAAAAGAAAACAACAAAACAAATTACAATTATTAAGAAAAGACAAAGAGATATAATATTTACAAGAAAAGTAACGGCTTGATTGACATCTATGCATCAGGGACAAGCTTCCCATCCAATTTTCTTATAAATTGGCAAACAGGGTTTTTTTGAGTCAGATTCCCAAGACTTAACAGTTGTCTTTCTTTTTGAAATTGTGTATGTAATTTGCGAAAGGCTATGTGAACATATCCACTGGGATGCGTCTCAAGAGTTGAAGATAATCATCTAAAGACTCCTTACTCAAGCCATCCCTAATGAATTTAATTTTTTCTTCGCGATTATCAGACACCATTCCTAAAGAACGACAACGAGTATTGCAATTCCATCGTGCACATTTGAAACAAACACCCATTTGCTTAGCTCTACGTTTCTTTGCATAGGTGCTTCTCCCACAACCAGGCAGATGTGGAAATAAAAGAGTCAGAAGACTCACCTGCAATCGGACTCGTGCTTCATTGCCCAACGAATATCATTAGGAACTCCGTGAATTGATAGTAACCTCATCCGTTCCAAGCGAGCTTTGTAGACTTTCATCAGAGATTTTTGAGGGAGAGAAGGAATTGCTTGTGAAGACTTGCGAGAGCTTCTTCCATCTTGAAATGACTTAATCTGCAAAAAACTAAACACACAAAATTAAATCACACCAAATTACAATATATACACAAATTGCATGGGTGCCTCCATGCGAGCGCTAAGTTTAGAGTCGTCAGCTAGACTTGACTTCTCGAACGTTAAACTGGATCTGAAAGTGTGAACTTTCTTTTTGTCGCTCAAATATTTCCCCAGTAGTGTTTGACACGCTGACTGTTAACCTTGAATGTGTTGTTGGTATTGGGATCCAGTAACTCAACAGCTCCATAAGGTAAAACCTGAGTGATCACAAATGGTCCTGACCACCTAGATTTCAACTTTACAGGAAAAAGTTTCAACCTCGAGTTGTACAACAACACCTGCTGCCTTGGTTCCAACTGTCTGTGAACTATTTTTCGGTCATGTCATTTCTTGGTCTTTTCCTTGTACAATTTGGCATTCTCATAAGCCTGTAGGCGAAATTCCTCTAATTCGTTGAGTTGGTGAAGTCTTTTTTCTCCTGCAGCTTGTGAATCAAAATTCAACTTCTTCAGTGCCCAGTACGCCTTGTGCTCAAGCTCAACTGGCAGATGGCATGCTTTCCCAAACACCAATCGATATGGAGACATACCAATGGGTGTCTTGTAAGCTGTCCTGTAGGCCCATAATGCATCATCTAGTTTTGTTGACCAGTCCCTCCTTGTTGATCCAACGGTTCTTTCTAGGATTCTTTTGATTTCCCTGTTTGAAACCTCAACCTATCCATTTGACTGTGGATGGTAAGCAGTGGCAACTTTGTGAGTAACTCCGTATTTGGATAGGAGTGCATCGAAATATCTGTTGCAGAAATGTGAGTCACCATCGCTGATGATTGCACGAGGTGTTCTGAATCGAGTGAAAATGTTCTTTTTAAGGAATTTGATCACCACTTTTGAATCATTGGATGGCAGTGCAATTGCTTCGACCCATTTGGAGACGTAGTCTACAGCAACCAGGATGTACAGGTTTCCGAATGATGGAACAAAGGGTCCCATGAAATCAATACCCCATACATCGAATATTTCCACTTCTAGAATGTTTTGCAACGGTCCTTCATTTCTCCTCGAAATATTCCCTGTTCTCTGGCACCTGTCACATTGAAAAGCAAAAAGATAAGCATCTTTAAAAAAAGTGGGCCAGAACAAACCTGATTGAAGAACTTTTGCTGCAGTTTTATTTTCCGCTGAAGTGTCCGCCATATGGTGATGAATGACAGTGCTGTAAAACATTGTTGATTTCCTCCTGTGGAACACACCGTCTCAATAATTGATCAGCACACAGTTTGAACAGGTACGGTTCATCCCAGACATAGTGCTTGACTTCTTTGAAGAACTTTTTCCGTTGCTGAGTTGTCCATTCCAACGGCCATTTTCCTGATACAATGTAGTTGACATAGTCAGCATACCAAGAGACTTCCTGTTGTTTCATGGCAAACAGCTGTTCATCTGGAAAAGTTTCTTTGATTGACAGATTTTTGTCAGCTGTTTCTCCATTCTCGAGCCTCGATAGATGATCTGCCACCTGATTCTCTGTTCCTTTCCTGTCTCTGATCTCCACGTCGAATTCTTGCAGAAAAAGTATCCAACGGATCAATCTGGGTTTGGCATCTTTCTTTGTGATCAGATATTTGATTGCTGAATGATCTGTGTAGACCACCACTTTGGGACCCAGCAGATACGAGCGGAATTTGTCAAAAGCGTACACAACTGCGAGCAACTCCTTTTCAGTGGTTGTGTAATTGAGTTGAGCTTCATTCAAAGTTCTGCTGGAGTAGTAAATGGTGTGGAAAATCTTTGCTTTGAGTTGTCCCAAAACTGCACCTACAACAAAATCACTAGCATCGCACATCACTCAAATGGAAGGGTCCAGTCTGGTGCTACAATGATAGGGGAAGAAATCAGCTTCTGTTTTAAGATCTCAAAAGCTTCATGGCATTATTTGGTGAAGTTGAAAGACACATCCTTCTCCAAAAGATTGCAAAGAGGTTTTGCAACCTTGGAAAAATCTTTGATAAATCTCCTGTAAAAACCTGCATGTCCGAGAAAGCTTCGAATCCTTTGATAGATGTTTGGTGGAGGTATTTTTTCAATTGTCTCTATCTTTGCTTTGTCTACCTCAATCCCCTTTTGTGAGATCCGGTGTCCAAGAACAATGCCCTCATGTACCATGAAATGACATTTCTCCCAATTGAGCACCAAGTTCGTATCTTCGCACCTTTGTAACACCTGTTCCAAATTTTGCAAACAATGATCAAAAGAATTTCCAAATACAGAAAAGTCATCCATGAAACTTCCATACTCTGCTCCAGCATGTCTGAGAATATGGCCATCATGCAACGCTGAAAAGTGGCGGGGGCATTACATAATCCAATGGCATCCTGCGGCAAGCAAAAGTACCATAAGGACAGTTGATGAGCGGAAAATATATCAATATTTACCGCCCCTTTTACTTAATATTTTGTTTAGTTTCTCGGGTTTGATGAACTTTTTGATGTGTTTTAGTTTATTTTGCAGATAAAATAATATCAGGTCTCAATGAAATCATTTAGGATGAAATATGGGTCAAATAATGGCAATTATTGGACTTGATATTTTAATTTTGGAGATTGGAAACTTGAAAGGGCGTTTTGACGAAGTGCAGTTTTGGAAATTCCAATTTTGCGCATCTGTCGTATTTTGGGCATAACGTTTTTACTCAGATATTGGATTGAGCTGATTCAAGTTCCAGATTAAAGAAGACTCAAAGATCTACAACTTTGAAAGACAAAATAATTCGAATTCTGAAGATTTCATGCCCGAAATTGATGAACCATCCAGAAGTGTGTAGTGTGTAATTATTAAAGTCAATTTCAATCATTTCAAAGCAAAAAATAAATTAATAAATAAATAATAAAAATTATCAAATCATCACCAAACATGATAAGAGATTAGTGGAGCAATTAATAATGGATTTGGTGGAGCAATTAGTGGAGCAATTAGTGGAGCAATTAATAATTGATTTGGTGGATGATTTGATGGAGGCAAAATTTTGCCTATAAATACCAAGCCATTTCATTTGTAAAATTCATACTTTCTTCTAAGGAATTCCTTAAGAATACTAAGAAGATTGTATCTTGTTTGTTTATTTATAGCTTTTAGTAATTAATTTCCGCTTTCGCACTTTCTTTTCTTTACTTTTCAGTTTTACTTTCCGCATTTACTTTTACGCACAGTACTTTTACTTTATTTAATTTTCAGCAATTTACTTTTCAGCAGTTTACTTTCAGCAATTTACTTTTCAGCATTTACTTTTCAGTAATTTCTTCAGCATATTTTCAGCATTAATTTCAGTATTTAATTTTCAGCATTTACTTTCCGTCATTTACTTTTCAATTTACTTTTCAGCTTTTACTTTATGTCTTTTACTTTTCAGCATTTTTTTTTATGTCTTTTACTTTTAAGTTTTTACTAGCCCTAGTTATGTGTTAGTTATTTGGGGTTGTGATGAATTCTAATATCACCGGTTTATAAGGGTTATTTTATAGTTTGGGTAATTTAAAGGTTTACTTATTAAGTCTTAAGCTTAATGCTTCTTGTTGTCTGATCACCAATAAGATTGATGTGGTAAATCTAAAATGAACTAGACATAGGGATTTTAGGTTTCAGCCTTAGACTTAATAGCCCACGATCTTCCTTGAGGATAGATAACCCTTTAATAGATTTCCTTACAGGATAGACATATACCTGTCGGGCGGGGGTAGCCATAATTGGAACTTAAACTTAATGAATCCAGATAATTTGGTTGACATAGACATATGGTTCAATTGGGTTAAACTGGGTATTTGCGTCTGACCATCGACATAGGCTTTTGCATAATTTAGTGTTCCAGGTTAGTAACCGATTTATTACACAAACATAAAATAATCACTTCATCTTTTAAAAGATATTAGAATGATTCACAACCCTAGATCTTTGTGTCTTTTGTTATTTTCCTTAGTATTTCTTTTTCTTTTTTTTATTTATTTATTTATTTAGCAAATCTACAATCAACCAAATCAATCAAGCAATCTTTCTCTTCTCCCTCAATTAGATATCTGTAAATAAATAGATTCAATAATTAATAACAACAGTAGGAATTAAGTCCTCGTGGGATCGATATTTTATACTACTTGAACGATACGTGCGCTTGCGTTATACGTGTGTGTTTACGCCGGTCAAGTTTTTGGCGCCGTTGCCGGGGACTTATTTTTCTTGAGTTATTAATTTTGAAGCTATCTAATTTACTTGTATCTAATTTTCTTTATTTTCATCTGTAATTTTTATTTCTTTCTTTTATTTTCAGGTGATTGAAAAATGGAACAATACTGGGAGATTGAGAGATTACGAGCCTTACAAGAAGATACACCCCACATCTGGGAGCAACAGTCCGGTTTTCTGAGGCCTGTTGTCCAGCCCAATGATTATCACTGGATGCCAGAATCAAGTAATATTACATTTGCTAATCAGAATGCAATGAAGAGATGTGAGATATGTGACGGTAACCACCCAAGTAATTATTGCGAGTACAACTACAATCCAGGGTGGCAGAGCTATCAAAATCCTTCATGGTATGAAGAACCATCACATTTCAGAGAACCACATTTTTCATCTTATCCACCATCTATCTTTTTCTTTACCAACAACCAGAACCATCCGAGGAAGATCAATTGATTCACATGTTCAAAGAACAAACAGCTCGATTTGATGCACAAATTCAGAGTAACACAGAATCCATACAGAGAATGACAGATCATATCAGACAATTCACAGAAAACCAGAACTACATACCTCAAGAACCAGTTTCAAATGACACTGATGAAGCCTTTGAGTACCAATCATTTCACAATGACATTTCAACAGAGGAGGAGGCTGAGAGGTATCAACAACCAGAGGTATCAGTTCAGGAGCCCAAACCAGCAAATTCTCAATTTGATTTTTATTATTCTGACTCTGACGATGATGAAGCTGAGCTGTTAGCACCAATTGAACCAACAACGGAGGATGAAACTTTTCAACCTCAAAATGAGATCTTGGAGAATGCTTTGCATAAATGTTTGAAGAAGATCTACCTGAGCCAATCATTTCACCCAGATCAGAGGATGAAGACCTAAAATCTGACATTTCTTTTCATCCTCAGGTTGAAAATTTTGAAACATGTATTTCACAGATGACAGATGAAGAGCTAAATGCAGAAATTTTCAAATACATCTGTGAAGAAAAGGTGGAACAAGAAACAAAGCAAATGAATGAGCAAATGTCTGACCTTAATAAAGATCTAGAGCATTCAGGAAAAACATCGCTGTTTTGGGGAGTACAAATCAAAGATATCACCCAGAAGCTTGACAGAATGGAACTTCCATTCCAAGTCCAAGCACCATACGAGACCTCCTAATTTTCTTTCTTGCTTTTCAGGAACCACTGGAGCAACAATGACCAAAAAGGTGGCACGAGCACTGAATGAGACAAAATATTTTTTGGCCACTTTACCGTTGGAAGAGACCATTCAAAAGTAACGCTCACGGGATTATCTTTAATCGGACATCCAAAACGACATTGAAACCTCCTTGACAAATATTCAGTCACGTCTGGCTGAAGACGAAAAATTTAGCGCTAGCAGGGAGGCAACCCATGCAATTTGTTGTAATTTTTTTTCATATTTTGTGTGAACTTTTTAATTTTGTGTGTTATTTTTGTAGGGAAAGGCACAACGAAGCATTTTAAGACAAAGGAATTGTGTTTGGCAATCAAAGATGAGAAACAATTCATTAGCGATGGCTGAATAAGGAATGAAATCTTGAGACACATCCTAATGAATTTATACTAAGCGAGTGGCGTATTGCGTACACAATTCCGTTGCCTTAATTATTGCTTTGATTCGCTTTTCTATTGTAATTATCTTTATTTTCGTAGACAGGATCCATACTTTTTGACCTTTCACGATCTCTTTTGTTGTTTAGCTAACAATCGTCCTTTGGAAGATATTAGTGCTATTATTACTCACCATTTTTCAGGTACTATAAATTCTGCCCGTCATTGCACATTTAATAACCACATCCAGAGTTGAAAAAAGAATACAAAAAAAAAATGGAAGCCACTTCAAGAAGACGAGTTGAAAACATCTGCGTGTTTTGTGGTAGTAGTGTTGGTACTAACCACAATACATAGAAGCAGCACAGGAATTGGGTGGAGTCTTAGCTGCAAGGAATATGCACTTAATATATGGTGGAGGAAATCTTGGACTTATGGGGATCGTTTTAAAGGCTGTATAGGAAGGAGGCAGTCATGTTTTGGGAATCATCCCAAAACCCTTGGCAGAGGCAAATCTTATTGGATCATCAAACGGAGAGGAACTGATCGTACCAGGTATGTCTGAATGACTAGTAGAAATGATTAACCGTACTGATGCTTTTATCGCTTTGCCAGGTGGCTTGGGTACATTGGAGGAAATTTTTATAGTTTTATTTTGGGCGAACCTGAATATACACCAGAAACCGCTTGGACTGTTTAATGGTGATGGATTTTATGATTTTCTTTGTGTGTTCTCTGATGATGCCCGAAGAAATGGGTTCGTGTCAAAACCTATGAAAGAACTCATCTTCACTGCCAGAACTGCTCCGGATCTAATAGACCAACTCATAGCCTATGAACCACAAGTTGACCCTATCCTTTCAAAGATAAATTGGTCCGAGGACGATCATGGTAAGAGGCGTCGGATTAATCTGGATCTTAACCTTTAATTTCCTATAGATTTTCAGCTAACCAGGTACAACCTTCTTAACTCTTTTTTTACTGTTTAAGACATTGGGGACAATGTCTCATTTAGGTTTGGGGGAGGGAATTAGTTGATCAGTACCTTGTTTTTAGTTTGTGTGTTTTTTTATTTTTAGTCCAAAACTTTTCGAAAAATACAAAAAAATTGAAAAATTTTCAAAAATTACAAAAATATTTGTGTTTTTGGTGTTTTATTTTGACTAAAAAGGTGAGATTGGTAAAAGATAGCCGAGTAAGGAGTTTCCACTCCTGAGACGTATCTCAAGCCTCTTTCGAAACAAGTTAATTTTGTTTATTTTTCCTTTTGAATTATTTAGTTTGTGAATTCTCCATAAAACGGACTAAAAGGAATCTTCATATGTTCAGTTAGCAGATATTATCAACATATATAGTAACATCAGACATGAGCTAAAATTGAAAAGTTTGTAATATTCAGTGCTCTAGTTTAATT
>SKCR01010750.1:0-22211 GCA_019454045.1 Zanthoxylum bungeanum
CTTATCTTCCGTGCAAACTCATGGATCCCAAACTGCATGTGAATATATAATAGTAGATAGAAACAACCTTCGTAAAGAGTCCTATTGAAACCGAGAAATATAGGATTGTCTGTCATCCACACCAGAATAAATGGAGGAAGACTTCCTAGGGATAAGAGACAGAGAGCGAAAGAGAGGCAAATCTCATGGTTTTTTAATTTTGTGGTCAATGTTGTCTAAGCTACATGCATGGTGCTTAACAATCTCGTGTAACAATATTTATGCATATGCAAAAGTCATTTTCTGGACTGGTGTGACAGACACAAGTCACAAACCATGTGTTATATGGCATACGCAAAAACTAAATCTTGAAAGCTCGTTCAGGAATTGAAATATGCGAGAGGCTGTCAACGATGGGAATAGCAGTGAACCTTGTAACATATTTGGGTGGAACAATGCATCTTCCAAGTGCTACTTCTGCCAATATAGTCACAGACTTAGCAATCTGCAATTGATAGCCATAGGCCTCTTCCTGTCAGCACTAGGAATGACACTGGCAGCAGTAGTCGAGGTGAAACGTTTGTCAGTCGCAAGAACTAATGGCACAACCAGAACAACTCTACCGATCACAGTCTTCTGTTACTCTGCAATTTTACTTGGTGGGTTCTGGAGAAGGGTTTATATACACCGGTCAGCTAGGTTTCTTCATCACTCAATCACCTAAAGGAATGAAAAACAATGAGCACTGGCCTGTTCCTTACAACTCTTTCACTTGGGTTCTTTTTCAGCAGCCTTTTGGTTTCCATTGTGAAGGCAGTAACTGGAAGCAATGGTAAAAAAGTGTGGGTGAGAGAGAACATAAACAAAGGGAGACTTGATTGTTTCTATGGACTAATTGCTGCATTGAGCTTCATTAATTTTGGATTGTTTCTGCTCTGTGCTTCATGGTACAAGAGGAAAAACTACTAAACAGGTTCTGGAAATGGAGATTATAATGAAAGGTTCATCAGCTGAAGATTCAATTACTGCATCTACGTCAAATTAAGCTTAAGGAGTGTAATATTGTTGCAACTCTTGCCTTGCAACATTGGTAGATTGAAATTTACATAGAGAATGTAAAATTAGAAGTGCAGAAAGAAAATTACATAGCATGGTTTGTATTTAGATTAATAGTATTATACATTTTTATAGCCTGCCATCTGTATCGTGATATCTATTCTGTTCTTTCTTTTTTTAATAATTAATTTTATCATTACATAGAGACTAAATAAGGAGAAGACATATGATAAAATCACCATCAATCAATGTCGTTTTGATTTTTTATTTATTTTTAATTACCATCAAAACGATTCGATCTTGAATTGATAATAATTTTATCTCTGTTTTGTCTTATTTAGTCTCTTTAAAATTTTTCTTGGTTAGCAAGTGCCCAAGGATTAAAAAGACCCCTACTGATTTATATGGCCCCTTATAATATTTCTAACAGATAACCAAATCTGGCATTAAAGGAGAAACAAGAGGAGTAAACTCAGAAATAGACAGCAAAACTTGAGCAACTTTACATTCAACATTCAATCATGGAGATTTTGATACCTAAATGCAGCAGGGAAGTTACAGCAAGCCCAATTGGAGAGTAACTAATTGCATCTTTATTTTCACTTATGTTATTATCATCACCATACAGACATCTAGCTAGCTACTATAGATAGACAGCCACATGGTTTCCTCATTAGGGATGAAGTGGCTTCATCAGATGTTTTGAGAAAAAAAAATATGTAATCCAACTTGAGTTCAATTGGATTTAAGAGTCTTAGTATTTCCATTTACTACATTTATTGCAAGCCTTCATTGGCCTTCTCGCAATAACCAAAGAGAATTAAGATTAGATCTGAGGACTGAGTTCTTCAATAGCTAAGGGCCAATGTCCCTCTTAAGGGCATCGGCATTTCCTCATGGGCAGCCGGGACCGCCGCCAGCCTCATGTGTCACCTCTGCATCTCCTAAGGATCTTAGGTATCAGCATTTCCACATGGGCAGCCGGGACCTCAGTCAACCTCATGTGTTGGACTTTCCCACACAAGCTCTGCATCTCCTGAAGGATCTTAAGTATCGGCATTTCCTAATGGGCGGCTGGGACCCCAGTCAGCCTCCCGGACCACCTATGCATCTCCTAAGGATCTCAGGATGCATAAAAATAGCTTTCCAGGTTGACAATTGGGCTAAATTAAATTGGTCCAGTAGTGAGGACCACTGATAAATGAGAGTTATAAGTCAACTAAAATTTCTGCGTGCTTTATTATCAAAGATAAATAAGATTTGCCAAGGAAATTGACATTCAAGTGATTATATAGCAATTCAAGATATGAAGATTTCATAGATCGTTAGCAATGGAGACAGGACTAAGAGAAGGAATCACAAGTCTTCTTAAACAACATTGGCATCCTTTCAGTTTCTCTGCCGGCCAGAGATTCTAAACTAAAGCCAGGATAAATAACAACATTTGAAAATGACTCCTTGATTAATATATTGTAAATTAAGGTTTATCTAATGTTACAACTTGGAAGAAAACATCAGCAGAGAATATAAAAATTGCTAAAAGCATTTTTAGCTTGTGAATATATTGCTTTCACATTCTGTTTCTAATACCCTAATATAGATTAAAGAAAGATCATGATACAGATAAGTCCATAATAAAAACACATCAGCCAGCATAGTGGTAACAGTGCCAGGCTTGTGAGTGTCCCCAGATGCAACCTCCCTAATTCTGTCTATCCGCTGAACTACCAAAGTACAAAGAAATTTAAATGATAGTTCATAATTAGAAGAAAATCTGAGTTATGTCTAAGCTGGATCAGCTGGATTCAGGATGATATGGCACAAAGAGAGAACAAAATGACCAACATCATCGGTTAGAAGCTGAGGGTTGGCTGGACTAAACTGAGCATGTTTAGATAGAAACTGAGGGTAGGGTTGACATTATTGGTCAGTAAAAATGACCAGATCCCTTGTGTAATACAAGTCATAACAATCTGACTTGTATATGTGAGAAGTTGGAAGCATGGATCAAACTCCTCGAACTCCATTGAGTTTACTTAACAGACAATAGTTATGAAATAAAACAATGCAGATGAGATCCCTTCTGGTGGAAGCACACAGAGGTAAAAAATGAAAGATGCTTGAGGATAATGGAGTCGGTGAATCCTACAAATCCAGAGGCACGTCTGCATCTTTGTGGTGAAATACAAACACTTTCAAAATATTGCAGGAGATGAATTGTTCCAGCACGTTACCCTCAACGAGGGTGGGTTAGACCAATAACAATTAGTTATCAAAACCGATCAAATCATGCCCAATTCATAACCATAGAAAATAAATAACATGAGACAAAAGAAATATATATGAATAAATAAGTAATAAACTCCATAAATGAAAGAAGTACTACCTACAAACACAAAATATTTAATATGAAAAACAATAGGACGACAAAAAGATACAGGGCATTTGAGACTCTCACTCTACTAACGTACAAGATCGACCCCTTAGCAGCATGACATTAATCTCAAATCCCTGATACCATAGCAACATGAATAATAACTAGCATATGAAACTGAAACCTAAGAGCAACAGTAAAGACAGAAAACCAAAAACAAATGCATCCAATGAGCAAAAAGAAACCAATACCCTCAATTTCTTTTGTCCCAATTTGAAACTCTTTTCTTCATCATCCACCTCTTCCACACACTCTTATTTTCTTTCTTTTGAATGAAATTTCTAAAATTAACCCTTAAATTAATCATGAGACTCATTCCTCTTTGTAGATCCACCTCCTTCACCGTCCCTCTCCAGCAACTTCCCAGATTCCTCATCAGCCTGTTGCGTCTTCTTCTGCGCCTCCTTAGCCTTCAATGCCTGCAATTTCGAGTGATTGTAATAGGCGACACCCAAAAAGGCAAGCCCATATCCAAACAGATTAATAGGAGTGACAGTATCCTTAATCACAGACCATGAAAACGCAATCAACAACCAATCCTTAACCACACCAGCCACATTCATAGTCAAAGCCGACGTCTTCCCAACAAGCAAGAACACAGCAAGATTCAACGCAAACGCACATAATGAATTAATCCCAAAGATCACAAAATCAAAATGGAAACTCGACGTCTCCCTCAAAACCGGCAACTCAACAAAGATCCAAGGCACAACCAGGAAAACAAAACAACAAGGTGCCACATAATACAAAGAAGTAATAGGATTCAAAGTAATCCCTTTAGATGTAAGCAAGATTTGAATCATTACCAACCTCGTCGCCTCAAAAGCGACGGCACCCAGTTGGAGGATGACCCCCCACGTGTCAAATTTGGCCTCCCCGAAAGCGGCAATGGCGACACCGAATGAGATCGAGATCATGTTACACATAGTGTCACTCTTAAATGACTCTTTTTTAAACAAGACTCCGATGGAGTAAACGGCAACGGGCATAAGGGCTTTGAGCATTTGGATAAAGGAGACGGAGAGGTAAATATAAGCGGAGTTAGAGAGCCAGAGGCTGAGAGAATACAAAGCGCCGATGGGGACGACGGAGGAGAGGTAAATATCGCGAGACATGGTGACGGGCTCGACGAATTTGAAGACATTGATGAGGAGGAAAGCGAGGGTGGCGCAGAAAGACATGTGGATCATCGTAAGTGAGATGGGGAAAGGCCAATTGTACATCTTTTTGTCGAGGATGTACTTGTTGTAAACGATGACGGTGAAGGAGAGGAAGATCCAAATGGCCACGTAGGTGTAGGAAAGGAGGATCTTTTTTATCACGCCACCGCCGAGAGAGCCACCCTTGCCCATTGTTGATGGTGGGGGGTGCGTAGGATAAGCAGAGGGGAGGGTGAAGGATAAGGGAGAGTGACACAGTGAGAGAGAGAGAGAGAGAGAGAGAGTCGGAGTCTAGTGAGATTTTGAAGGTGGGAGAGTTTGGACAGAAACTTTGATATGAGTTTTTCGATTTCGTCGGTAATTTTATTGGCTTCTGTTTGTGTAATGAGATGGGCTTATTCTTGGGCCTTTTTTGTTTTGTTACTTTGGATAATTACATTTATTCCCCTTTATTTTGATGAAATTAACAAAATAAGAATAAACTTTAGATTTTCTTTTCATGTTGGTTCAGTTTAATGATTTTATCTATGTGGATTGTTCTGAGAGCCGAACATAATACTACTTAACTTAATTCGTAAAATTCATTAAGTAGTATTTTAAATCTCGCTCAAATTGGTAAAAAGAAAATTAACACTTAAATTTATTTTTAGTAAGATGCTTTAATTAATAAGACTATGGGAACTTGCTAATGGTGGAGGCTTTGACTTGGAAGATGATGATTGGTTAGGCATCTAATTGGAATATTATTCATATTAAGCATATAATATACATTTTTTGTCACATTTTAATTAGTCTAAGATTATTATTATTATTATTTGATTTTTTCTTGGAGGTTTGGTGTTGTGGGGAACATTATTGGAAAAAAAAAAAAAATTGGCCCCATAGGCTGTATTTGGATCAGAAAAATACAAAAGGTTTGGTATGTAAAATATGAATATTTCACTAAAAATGCCTAACCCTAGTTATGGATTTTGATTGTGTAATGCAAAGCCTCCACCTCTAATGTCAATGTTTTTTGAATTAAAAAACATATGAGATGTTGACTTTTTGGAAGCATAACAAATTGCATGTGTTTTAGGCCATGTTTGGACCATTTAATCTTTGACCAATTCTCCTTTGGTTTGAAATCCATAAATTTTCTCTATTTCATAATTAAGAATCCAAATTTTCTCTTTACACTTTAGCAAGCATAAATTGGTAATTGGTCATTAATAAAAATAATAAATTAACAAATTTTAATCCTACATAATAAATAATAACGTATAAAAAAGATTATGATTCTTTCTTAACCTGAACTCTCATAAATATTAGTCGTTATGTTGATATAATGTGAATAATCTATAAATTATTATTTTTAGGGAAGTCTTAAATTAGCAAAACTGCAAAAGCCATTAATCACTGTGTTGACTCCAATATGTTTTATGTGTTCTTCAAGTAAAAGAAAGTAAAGTGTACTTTTTTTTTTTTTTTTTTGGAACGTTGGAAACCTCGCCACCAAACCACTCATTCTGGGCCGCGGCGCAAGTAAAATCACCGGCTGTCCCAGGCTCTTACAAGAAGTGCGCCCCCTGGATTCGAACCCAGAACCTCAAGGTGAGATCCTGGACCCTACACCATCAAGCCACACCCCTTGGGGACAAGTAAAGTGTACTGGAGAAAACATGGCATTGAAAATGTGATTTTTTTTTTTTACAATGGGAGATGATTCTAGCAATGGAATTAGGGCAAGTAATTGCTCAAATACTTAACATTTGGGGCTTGATTTATTCCCTTTGCTCGTTGACTTGGGAAACTTTTGCTCTTTTTTTCCTTCAGAAATTAGCATATAGGTTTTCATTAAAATGGTCATTTCATTTGGGTTTATGAATTTCTTGAGTAAAAGTCAAGATTATGAAACTTGGTGCTCATGGGAAATGGAACAAGATTTCACATAGTGTTTACTCTCTAAGTTGGAGATGAAAATCGATCGAGATATATCAGGATTTATAATTCAATTATATTTTAATTATGAATTTGTAATAGAAATTATCATAAATCTCATATCGGTTTTTGAATTGATACAAAAAATCATTTCGAATCTCAGATCAAACGGTTTAAAATCCTAAATCTCAATCAGAATTAAGATTTTTTAGATAAAAAATCGAGATTTGGATTGAAAAAACATCATAAATTTCGTATCGAACAATATAACTGATAGAGATTTGAAATTTATCCCTACTCCAAAACAGCCAACAGATTTTTCATAGGGTCAAGTTGTAAAGTTTCCTTTTGGATGTTTCACTTTTAATGTTTCCCTTTTGTCTTTCTCTATAATCATGCATCATCCTCTTTTGTCTTGGGCTTGGCAATTATTTTTTTTTTTATTTTTTTTTTAAAAGTTTGTATCCCTTTACAACCTTGCTCATATCCTGATGTTAGCACGTGAATTATGGAATCATACTGAATATTTATCGATACAATTTTTACTAAAAATTAAGATAAGAAATGGGTAACAATTAACAAATTTTAATATAATGTTATATGCCGTAACAACACTCAATTTTCTCCCACTCCACGGATGAAATCAGATATGTGAAAGCCGGATCACAACATTTGACATGTCTGGCCGTCGTTTCCAATTTTCATCCACACAGTCCTTTGACAATATTGCCATCTTCAAGAAAATTAAACAAAGAAGAACAATCAGCACAAAATCAAAGCTCATTAGCGTAAGTTCATATAAAAAAGTCGCATCCAGTGTTGGACAGTTATGATCCATAACGTCACTGTTTGTAAAAGATATTGTGTATTTTTACAAAATTAACTATGTTATAATAAAATTGTCCTTTTACCGTTCTGTGATTCATTTACTTTGATATATACAAATGGTAAAAGTCCTTATGATTAGTTTCGGATAAAGATGATATGAGACAGTATCAATCTATAAAGGTTTAATCATTAAATATCCCTAGTCGTAGTATTATCGAGATTGGACATCGATAATGCGGAATAGACTAGTATTGCACTGTGCGCGTTGTGAGGGCATAACGGTATAGTTCTCATATGTTTAAGTATATGATACTTATGCAAGTACGATAAGAGGTTGTGTTTTACCGATGGTACGGAAAACAGCTTCGCTCTGGATAGACCCTGCGGAATCCCATTGGTAGTATGTATAATGTGTCTATGAAGTCCGCTTCAGGGTAGGTGTATTTGGTCTTAACCTGAGACTTGCATCGCTAGTACTTACGAAAATCGGTAAACTTTGGTTTTGGTCGTCCAGGGCTTTGACAGGTTCTGTGTACGCCTCTGCTGGGTTTATTGGGAATCGTAGTGTATTGGATGTGATGTCAAGACGGAAGTATCACTTCAGACATATGGAGATGATGATCACGCAGGGATTCAGAACTGGTTCTCTATAGTGTTGCAACCGTAAGGTCATGATTATCCGATTCAAAGAGACTAGTTGCTAGATATCCGATAAGTGCTTCGTACGGGGCAGACACCATTCCATCCCCAGGCCTTGCACGTGACATCTGATACTGGATCACAATACGCAATACTACGGTATACTACGCCTGATAAAGATCGTATATTCCATTAAGAATATTTCTGGAGAATTGGGTAGGCATGGCGCTTTGCTAGAAGCCAACCTTGTCTCGTAAATCGGTAAAAATATAGTACGAGGTACGTACGTGTTCGGATAGTCCGACGACCGTATTTACTGCCAACATATCCATGGATCTCTTGGGTCGCTTCCCGAAGATTCACCGATGACGTATGATTCGAACTTAATTAATCTGGGATTAATTGCGGAGAGACTTTATCTTGGATAAAATACTATTTGAAGAGAGAGAACGATTAATTTGGAATTAATCATTAAAATAATATATTATTCGGAATTAGATTTCGACGCGGAATTAAAATTAGATTTTAATTCGGGCAAACGAGTGAATTTAGAATTAATTCGTTAGCGACGTGAATAGTAATTTTGCTAGGCATAATTATTTAATTAAATTCGATTTAAATAACGTCGCGACGGAAGTTCGTTAATTCGGAATTAGCGAACTCGAGCCCGGCAGTGTTTGCGGGCCCACTCGCATTGGAATCTAGTGGGGCCCACATGTCACATCATCACCATCACTTCATTGTCACTTTAGTTGCTTAGCTTGATGTGTTTAGGTGAGTTGGTTAAGAGTGTTGAACACTCCAAATCAAGATAGATGAATGACATATACCAACTTGACTTTGGGTATATCATTATTATTGATTTTAGAAATCAAATAGATTTTTTCTTTTCTCTCCTTGCCTTGGCCGAATGCAGTGAACTGCATTGCTCTCCAAATTTCTTCATTTCTTTGCCAAAAAGTGTGAAGTAAAGTGTGATATTTTTGTTGCAATAATCACTAAAGGCTAGCACCTTCAAGGAATCATCAAGAGGTGATAGGGAAACCAACTCAAGGGCTTGGAATCAAAGAACAAAGCTTGGAGCTTCCATTCTCTTCTTGGCCGAATTCTTGAGCATCTTGGAGGAGTTTTTTTTGTTGTTTGACGCATCCAAATCCGATCGTTGTAAGTATGTTTCCGCCATATTTCTTCGTTATTCATTCATGTTCCATTGTTCATTATGATCTTGGGACTAATCATAGAAACCAACAATGGTATCATTGAGCCTATAATGAGCATGAAATATATTAAGGTAAAATTTGGGGAAAATCCATGTGAGCATGATTTGATTAAATTGAATGGTTGAGTATGCTTGTATGTTGATGAAATGAGATATGATTGGATCAATTTCAACAAATTGTGATTGGATCAAAATTTGCCCCACATTATGGCTTGGCCGAATGTTACTAGTACCCTAGGCTCTTGGAAAATTTTATTTTGATGATCATTGGATGAGTTGAAACGAACTGAAAGTCGATTTGTAATTCGATTGGATTGAAAAAACGAAATCGGACTTAATACTTCACCTTGGCCGAGAGCTATTAAGCATGTATGGACTGGATTTTTGATTCAAAAATTGTTGGACAATAATTGGATAAAAGATACATAATAATTGGTAAATTGTATTTTGAAATATTGATTTAGTTAATTGATTGATGTATTACACTTTAATTAACTAAGTTATAAAATTTGGAATTTTTAAAATTTGGTTAATGGGCTTAATTTTGAATTGGGCTTGAAATTATTATATTTGGGCATAATGGGCTTGGTTGGGCCAAGTTGGTTTATGCCAATTGGATTGGATCCAAATTGGGCCTAAATCATTCCATTAAGTCCAAATGTAATAAATGGGCTTTAAAGTTTAATTGGGCCTTATGGGCTTGATATTGATTTTATGGCAAATGAGGGTGATTCCTTACTTGGGCTTGGTGATTGGGTTTGACCCACATTGACCAAAGCCCATGCCTTATGAAATCAATTGAAAGCCCATCGGACTTTAATTAAACGAACATTGGATGTTAGTTGGGCTTTGAGACCCGATAATAAAGATTTGGAATCTAAGTCGTTAAAGCGCATTAAAAAGTGTAAATATTTAATTTGGAATTAAATAATAGAATTAGTATTGAATACGACTTAAATTAGATTTAACGAGTAGTTCGATATAATTCAAGAATTCGTACTTTGAGTGCTTATTCACAATGAGTTGGACTCGCGCAAATCAAATCGTTGTTTGAACATTGGATGGTCACATAATTAAAGACTAATTAATTGGATTAGATTGGTTGTAATTGCATGCTATGAATGAATATATGGATGTGTTGAATGAATAGCGTATATCAGATGGATATTAGAAGGGAAAGGGTAATTTTGGAAATTATTATAAATTTGGAATTATTAATTGGACCTGCGTGTCCAGCCGGTCTCTTATTATCTCTTTGTATTCTCTTCTCACCTAATTCCTCTCATTCCAATGAGGTTTCTATTATTGTATTATGTAATTGGGTAGAAGTAGAATAGTGCTAGCCGGGGAGAGGAAATAGAGCGATTTGTTCTAGGAACAATCTGTTTAAATATCCTTTCGTATATCATTATTAATTACTTTTCGCGCCTTATTATGTTTTAGAAGCATGCTTAAGGGTGTATGATGAGACATTAACAAAGATAATAAATTGGTTGCCAATTTACGCGAAAAACTCTCAAAATAATATTAAGTGATTTTTTTTCCGTTGAGTGATTCTTACTCAAGATCCAAAATTGGCATTGGTTTGTTGGCCAAAGTCAAGGCCTTTGTCAATTGCGGATGTGTTTGAATCATGAGATTGTTCATATCAGTGTCATGTCCAGGTCGTGGTTTGTGGCCAAAGTCAAGATCACTTATTGTCCATCGACATTGATTACGAAACTTTCCATGTCAATGAGTTCCGCTTAACTGGAATCATTAAGCTTGTTGTGCCAAAGCCAATGCTTAGTTGATTCAGAGGAAAAAAGTTAGGAAAATGTATTGGATACATTGGCATATGTATTGTATATATGTTTCGGACTTGGATGTCCACCTACCGGATCTAGGAATTGGATGAGATCCAATTGATCTTCGAGATCTACCTAGTTAAATATCATACAGCTTGTTGGCCAAAGTCAAGGTTGTGTGTTATTTAACGGGATCCTAGCCCACTAGGAAACTGGGTTCCCGAGTACTCGACAGAGGGTTAGAGGCTCGCCGAAAAATAGTGGGAGGCTAGTATTGAATTTGCAATTTCATTCAGATACTTAGCTTTACGCGTTTTCAAATCATTTCGTCAAAATTATTTTATTAGTTGGACTAATACAATGTTATTTTTCTTGTAACAGTTAGACTGTACCCAAAATATCGTTGACTAGATAGTTGGACTATCGTAGTCAAGATGACTGGAAAGGGAAATGTCCGAGACATTATCATGGGCGAGAATGTCTTTAAGGGCACGAACTTTGCCGATTGGGAAATGAATCTAAGGATAGTCCTTGGAGCCGAGAGGCTGTTGTACACCATACAGACACCTCTTGGGCCTAAACCCCACCTGATCAGACACTTGAGCTGGAGCTTTTGGAAGACTCATAGCGATGATTGTGATACTGCTCAGTCTATTATGCTTGCTTCCATGACTCAGTATTTCCGTCGACAAAACAGGGACTTAGATCCTTATAACATGTTGGCGAGGTTGCAAGATCTTCACCGATCTAACAAGAGGTCGCAAAGATATGAGTTAGTTAAGAAGCTCTTCCGTTCACGCATGTCAGAAGGCATGTCTGTTGAGTCCCATGTGCACAGATGATTGCTGACATAGATGAGCTAGCTACTATGGGGATAGTCTTTGAGGCTGAGATTACCATAGACATGGTCTTGCAATCTCTCCCCGACTCCTGGAGACAGTTCATCATAAACTATAATTTGATGAACACTGATGATACTCTTGGAGAGTTATAGTCTACTCTCAAGGAAGCTGAGAAGGAGATTCTCAAGGGCAACAAGCGTGAGGCGCACTTTGCTTCGACATCTCAGACACCGAGGGCTGGGCCGAAGGCAACTAGAGGTGTGAAGAAGAAGAAGCATAAAAAAAATGGCAATGCCAAATCGTCAAAGGCTTCCGGAAGCCTAAGGACAAATCTCAGGATGTTTGCCTCCAGTGCGGCAAGCGGGGTCACTGGAAGCGTGACTGCCGCGAGTACAAGGCGCTCCAAAAGGAGATAAAGAAGGGCAAGATACCGGCCTCATGTATGTTTGTTATTGAAATAAACATGGCTACTTCTAGTTTTAAAAATTAGATTTTTGAGTGTGGTTGTGGTACTCATATATGTACTGATGTGCAGGATTTGTAGATTAGCAGAAAACTGACTTCAGGGGAGATTGATCTGCGTGTTGGAAACGGGACACATGTTGCGTTTTGGCCGTGGGTACTTTTGTTTTGGAACTGCCCTCGGGGCATGTACTTGAACTTAATGATTGTTATTATGTACCTAGTTTGACTAGAATATTATATCTGTATCTATGTTAACTCAATGGGGTATACTTTTGTATTTAGGAACACTGAGTGTTACTTATATAAAAATGATGTAGAAATTTGCACTGCTGTTACAAATAATGGTCTTTATATTTTGAATATAAATCTATCTCCAACATATAATATAACAAACAAAAGGCTCAAAATGAGTAATAAAGATGAAACTTATATGTGGCACTGTCGTCTATGACACATAAACAAGACTCGCATATCCACACTTTTGAAGAGTGGGTACTTGGACGGATTTGATCCAAATTCATATGACGTCTGCGAATCTTGCTTATTAGGCAAAATGCCTAAATCACCTTTTAGCGGTAAAGGTGAGCGCGCCACCGAACTGTTAGCTCTTATTCATAGTGACGTTGTGGGCCCATGTCCAGCCAGACTAGAGGTGGATATGAATACTTCGTAACCTTTACGGATGATGCATCGCGTTATGGTTATGTGTATCTCATGAGACACAAGTCGGAAACTTTTGAAAAATTCAAAGAGTTTCGACACGAAGTTGAAAAACAGACCGGCAAAAGTATTAAGACATTACGGTCGGACCGTGGTGGGGAATACTTGAGCAATGAGTTTCTAGATTACCTGAAAGAATATGGTATTCTTTCACAGTGGACTCCTCCTGGAACACCGCAATTAAACAGTGTGTCCGAACGGAGAAACCGTACTTTGTTGGACATGGTAAGGTCTATGATGAGTCGCACTGAGCTACATATTTCCTTCTGGGGATATGCATTAAACAGTGCAGTTCTTATTTTGAATAAGGTTCCGTCAAAGTCTGTTCAACAGACTCCGTATGAGATATGGACAGGAAAGAAACTAGGTTTCTCGTTCCTGAAGATTTGGGGATGCTGGACATACGTCAAGCATTTGGAAAGTACCAAACTTGAACCCAAATCGGATAAATGCCTTTTCGTAGGATATCCTAGGCTCTACATGCGGTTTTCCTTGAGAATGAATTCCTAAATGCAGTGATTAGTGGGAGAAAAGTAGAACTTGATGAAAATCGTAGTGATACTGTTCCTGGCATAGAATCCTCAACGGAACAAGAACAGTCCATCCGGGATGAGACTGTACCACAATCGTATATTACACAAGGATCGCATAGGTCGGAGAGAGTTAGGAAACAACCTGAGAGGTATGAGTTCCTGATCTCACCTCATGTAGATATTAATCTCATAGAGGATAACGAACCGGTTACGTATGAGGAAGCGATACAAGATATCGATTCCGATTTATGGCAAGAGGCCATGAAGTCCGAAATGGATTCCATGTACACCAACCAAGTTTGGACAATGGTTGATGCACCAGAAGGCGTAAAGCCTATTGGATGCAAATGAGTCTTCAAGAAGAAGACTGACATGGATGGCAACGTACAAACGTACAAAGCTAGGCTTGTAGCGAAGGGGTATCGTCAACGACATAGTGTCAATTACGATGAAACTTTCTCACCCGTTGCCATGATTAAATCCATTCGGATAATGCTTGTAATTGCTGCATATTTCGATTACGAGATATGACAGATGGACGTTAAAACCGCTTTCCTTAACGGAAACCTTTTGGAGGATGTTTATATGCAACAGCCTGACGGTTTTATCGTGCCTAGACTTGCAAACAAGGTTTGTAAGTTAAATCGATCCATCTATGGACTGAAGCAAGCATCGCAGTCATGGAACCAATTTTGATGAGATCATAAAAGAATATGATTTCATTCAAAATGAAGATGATCCTTGTGTATACAAAAAGGTTAGTGGGAGAGCACTGACATTTATTGTCCTTTATGTTGACGATGTATTGCTTATAGGCAATGACATTCCCATGCTAACGTCGGTGAAAGCTTGGCTTTCATTGAAATTCTCCATGAAAGATCTGGGAGAAACAGCCTTTATTCTATGAATAAAGATCTACCGGGAGAGATCTAGAAAGCTGCTTGGACTCTCCCAGAGCACGTACATTGACAAAGTGTTGAAGACATTCAACATGGATTAGTCCAAGAGGGGACTGTTGCCAGTGTCACATGGTGTCTATCTATCTAAGAACATGTGTCCTAAAACTCAAGATGATAGAGACAACATGAGTCGGATACCGTTCACCTCGGCAGTCGGATCGATCATGTATGTCATGATATGTACGCGACCTGATGTCTCCTATGCTTTGAGCATGTGTAGTCGCTATCAGGCCGATCCAGGTGAAGGTCACTGGATGGCGGTTAAGAATATCCTAAAGTATCTTAGACGAACTAAGGATGCTTTCTTAATCTATGGAGATGGAGAACTTGAGGTAACTGGGTATACCGATGCAAGTTTCCAAACCGACAAAGACGACTATAAGTCGCAATCCGGGTACATATTTTGTTTGAATAACGGAGTAGTGAGCTGAAAATCTTCCAAGCAAGAGACTGTTGTCGATTCAACAACTGAAGCGGAGTACATTGCTGCAGCTGAAGCGGCAAAGGAAGCAGTTTGGATCCGAAAATTCTTAATTGGATTAGGAGTAGTTCCGTTAGCAGCTGAGCCGTTCCATTGTATTGTGACAATAACGGGGCTATAACGCAGGCTAAGGAACCACTGTCTCATCAATGATCCAAGCATGTTCTTCGACGTTTCCATCTGATACGTAAGATCATACATCGTGGCGATGTGAAGGTCGAGAAGGTCACATCAGATGACAACATGGCAGATCCGCTGACGAAAGCGATTTCTCAGCAAAAGTTTGAGCGACATGTACATAGTTCAAGTATTAGATGCTTGAGTGACTGGCTATAGGCTAAGTGGGAGATTGTTGGACAGTTATGACCCATAGTGTCACTGTTTGTAAAAGACATTATGTTTTTGCACAAAATTAACTATGTTATAATAAAATTGCCTTTTCCGTTATGTGATTCATTTACTTTGATATATACAAATGGTAAAAGTCCTTATGATTAGTTCCGAATTGAGATGATATGAGACAGTATCAATCCATAAAGGTTTAATCATTAAATATCCTAGTCGTAGTATTATCGATATTGGACATCGATAATGCGGAATAGACTAGTATTGCACTTGTGCGCGTTGTGAGGGAATAACGACATAGTTCTCATATGTTTAAGTATATGATACTTATGCAAGTGCGATAAGAGGTTGTGTTTTACCGATGGCACGGAAAACAGCTTCGCTCTGGATAGACCCCGCGGAATCCCATTGGTAGTATGTATATGTGTCTATGGAAGTCCGCTTCAGGGTAGGTGTATTTGGTCTTAACCTGAGACTTGCATCGCTAGTACTTACGACAATCGGTAAACTTTGGTTTTGGTCGTCCAGGGCTTTGACAGGTTCTGTGTACGCCTCTGCTGGGTTTATTGGGAATCGTAGTGTATTGGTTGTGATGTCAAGACGGAAGTATCACTTCAGACATATGGAGATGATGATCACGCATGGATTCAGAACTGGTTCTCTATAGTGTTGCAACCGTCGGGATAATATGACAAGGTCATGATTATCCGATTCAAAGAGACTAGTTGTTAGATATCCGATAAGTGCTTCGTACGGGGCAGACACTATTCCAGCCCCAGGCCTTGCACGTGACATCTGATACTGGATCGCAATACGCAATACTACGGTATACTACGCCTGATAAAGATTGTATATTCCATTAAGAATATTTCTGGAGAATTGGGTAGGCATGGCGCTTTGCTAGAAGGCAATCTTGTCTCATAAATCGGTAAAAATGTAGTACGAGGTACGTACGTGTTCAGATAGTCCGACGACCGTATTTATTGCCAACATATCCATGGATCTCTTGGGTCGCTTCCCGAAGATTCACCGATGACGTATGATTCGAACTTAATTAATCTGGGATTAATTGCGGAGAGACTTTATCTTGGATAAAATACTATTGAAGAGAGAGAAGAGAAAGATTAATTTGGAATTAATCATTAAAATAATATATTATTCGGAATTAGATTTCGACGCGGAATTAAAATTAGATTTTAATTCGGGCAAACGAGTGAATTTGGAATTAATTCGTTAGCGACGTGAATAGTAATTTTGCTAGGCATAATTATTTAATTAAATTCGATTTAAATAACGTCGCGACGGAAGTTCGTTAATTCGGAATTAGCGAACTCGAGCCCGGGAGTGTTTGCGGGCCCACTCGCATTTGGAATCTAGTGGGGCCCACATGTCACATCAACCATCACTTCATATGTCAACTTTAGTTGCTTTAGCTTGATGTGTTTAGGTGAGTTGGTTAAAGAGTGTTGAACACTCCAAATCAAGATAGATGAATGACATATACCAACTTGACTTTTGGTATATCATTATTATTGATTTTAGAAATCAAATAGATATTTTTCTTTTCTCTCCTTGCTTGGCCGAATGCAGTGAACTGCATTGTCTCTCCAAATTTCTTCATTTCTTTGCCAAAAAGTGTGAAGTAAATGTGTGATATTTTGTTGCAAATAATCACTAAAGGCTAGCACCTTCAAGGAATCATCAAGAGGTGATAGGGAAACCAACTCAATGGGCTTGGAATCAAAGAACAAAGCTTGGAGCTTCCATTCTCTTCTTGGCCGAATTCTTGAGCATCTTGGAGGAGTTTGTTTTGTTGTTTGACGCATCCAAATCCGATCGTTGTAAGTATGTTTCCGCCATATTTCTTCGTTATTCATTCATGTTTCATTGTTCATTATGATCTTGGGACTAATCATAGAAACCAACATCCAGTGTATAAGTTTTATAAAAATGTTGTTTTAAGTATTCGAACCCATGACTATACCGATTATAAATTAACGCTTGACCATCATATTAGGCACGATCTTCTAACACAAGTAAATATGTACAGATGAAATCAATAGAGTTTCAGGATCTGTAACATTAACATATACCTGAAGCACTGAATCTTTGTGATAATAAGTGAGATTTGGATCCAAGGATTCTGTCAGCTTGGCCATAAAATCCTCAGTATCATTTAACACTGCTAGCATCTGCATCATCATATA
Source organism: Zanthoxylum bungeanum (assembly GCA_019454045.1). Lineage (NCBI taxonomy): Eukaryota > Viridiplantae > Streptophyta > Magnoliopsida > Sapindales > Rutaceae > Zanthoxylum > Zanthoxylum bungeanum. The sequence goes on from SKCR01010750.1 coordinate 17,575, forward strand.
TAGATTGAGCAAAATTTAGTGCAACATTAGCTAACTGATAGCACCTTGGAAGGCTCAACCTCTTGTCGAACACTTACATAATCAACCAAAGAGCGGTGTTCAGTGTAATGATCATTTCCAGGATTTGCATCTCTACTAAGAGCTTTTTGCCCAGTAATTAGTTCCATGAGAACGACTCCAAACGCGTACACATCGCTCTTTGTAGTCACACACCCGTCTCGTACATACCTAGATGTCAAGGAATGAGTGACTGGATTGATTTTTATCTTAGAGTGCATTGCTATTTGATGGTGAAGATGATCGAACATTTGATATTAAACAAGAAGCAGGCAACTCACTCGGGAGCAAGGTAACCGAATGTGCCTACTATTCTAGATGCTGCAGCCGCAATTTCTGGAGAATGTTCTAGTAATTTTACCAGTCCAAAATCTGCAATCTGCAATGGTGAAATTTAGAATTCACTGCATACTAAGTAGCGACAAAGGGAATGTTCACACATTGAAAAGAAAGATGCAAAGACTCACCTTTGCGCAGAAATTAGAGTCTAAAAGAATGTTGCTGGTCTTTACATCTCGATGAACATAATATGGTTTTGTGAACTGATGTATATACTCCAGACCTTTAGCTGCGTCAAGGGCAATCTGAATGCGCGTAATCCAAGCAAGAGGCTTATTACCTGTAGATTATCAAAGGTCAGCACTTTTTTTTCCATGTTTGCTGAGACTTTTTTGAGGCATTGATTGACAATCCAAACCTTTAATGCCGGGTCTGTGAAGATGATCACTCAATGCACCATTTCGAGCATATTCATATACAAGAAACAGAGAGTCTCCTCCAGCTGCATATCCAATAAGCTCAATCTGATTGAATTTTACAAGGGAGAAAACAGGTGAAAGTTAGCATTGACTGAAGAGTAAATCAATATAAACTTGAACAAACAGCATTTTGGAACTATTGAAAGAGGAGATGAGAAAAGATTCTTTAATTCAAAAGTGAAAATTCTACCAAGTTTGAATGATGAACTTTGCAAAGAATATTAAGCTCCGATAAGAACTCTTTTGACTTTGTGTTTTTCATCTGCTTGATTGCCACATCCTAAATCCGAATATGAACAAGGTATTATTAGAGGATACCTTTTTAGAGAAATCATTCAAGAAAATTCCATAAGAAAGATAAATGGCACTCACAGTTCCTCTTAATTTTCCAAGATAAACAGATCCATAAGATCCTTGGCCAATCTTCAAAGATGTACTAAAATTGGAAGTTGCATCGCAAACTTCATTGTAAGTAAACACAGTTGCTTTATCTGAACTGAATGAGGAAACCGCATTTTCTTCAGATTCTGAAAAGAAAACTTCTCATGAATCAACTACAGCTAGTCTGTGATACGCTTTAACTATTAAGTGATCAAAACTGCTCAAAAGAAAAAGAATAAAATTTCCACATGGCTCTCACTTGTATGCAAAGTGCATGAATCAAGGAAACAATGCAAGCAGTCCATTCTCCTTGAATAGTTTTTTGTTTTTCTAGTTCCTTTCTTCTTATAACGCTTCCAAAACACAAATGCAACAGTAAATAGTATGAAAGTAGATGCAGCTAAAGGGATTCCAACCGCAATATGAATTCTAGATTTTGATCCCCTTTTGACATTGCTCCCAACAGTATCTGCAGAGGAGATAATGAACTTAAAAAACACCACATACAATGACTGCACCTGATGAGAAGCACATCATTTTATCCAATGTGTAATCATAGCCTACAGATGGTGCTGCTTAAACAAGTTTAACGGTTTGCAAAAGTTACAAATTGGGGAAAAAAACAATGATCAGTCGGGAAAAGAAGTTGTAACTGACCTTTATCTTCAACCTCATCCAAGGTAAGGTTTTGAAGGCCTGCTGTCCAAAACCATCCATGAAAAAGAATAATAAGTGATTAATATGGTTAGCCGCAGAGCAAAATCGATGAATTCGCACTTGGACAATCACTAAAATGATGTCTATAATATGCAGTAAGTTTGAAACTAGCTGTTCTGTATTCTTTGAAACACTCATTATGATTGCTTCTAATTCCAAAAAAGGACCAAATTCTACTTGTTATAAAATTGTGAAACACTCACTGAGGACATGCTATTCCAACAAAATAATCATGATCAAAGAGCCTTCTACTACTATGATGAAAACTTTAGATCAATCTTTGATTGCATCAATCATCAAAATGCAAGAAAAAATCAAGTGAGAGTTATATTTCGCTTGCCTTGTTCCGGAATAAAAATGATATCTCCAGCATGGATAAGATCAGGATTTTCGAGTCCATTCAACTTGGCAGTCTTGTCTATATCAGCCTTGAACCTTGAACAGATTGTAAAAAGGGTATCTTCTGCTTCAACTTTGTATGTCACAAGATCACTACTCTCGGAACAACCACATACGAGATCTAATGTCACAACGTGTGATGGAATCAATGTCTTATCTGGTTTTTCGACAACAAATAACCCAAACTTGGAAGAAATCTTCTCCCATGTATCGTCACGTTGGACTGTGTAGTCCATATGCCAAGTGTACTCATCATGATCAGATAAGCAGCTGCAGTTGATCCAAATCAAGAAACCACCAGTGGTTCTATTAACTACATTAGACTTCACATTGAATAAAGAGGCTGTTTCTTCTATGGTTTTCGTGGTCTTTGGGTTGTAATAGAATGAGGCAGGACAAGATTTAGTCAAAGAAGATACATTACATGGAATTGAATTCACATGAAAACTCTGGCATAAACACAAAAATGATATTGACATAAGAAAAACTACATGAAGTACTCTATTTGCAATGTCCATAGATGACTTGAGTGACAAGCAAAAGACAAATTACTAAAGTGTTGAGAAAACTTAAAGAGTAAAGCTGAACTGTATACACACTAAAACTACATTTTCCCAGTAACCAAACAGAGCTAAATAACAATAAAATAACTTATTTCATTGAAACTTGAAGACCATCCATAATATAAAAATCCCAACAAAAACAGAATCATAAGTCGTTGAAAAGGCATTAATATGAAAAGGGTATAAAGCAAATAAAGAATAGGAGGCGTCACTGTTACCTGGTGTATGATTGGAGATAGAAAATGATGTTGAAAATGGAAGATAAGACATGTAAGAAAGTCCAAGAAACCGAGGTTTTGATTCTTTTAAACAACACGGTTTTGGTCTTGATTCCGCCATTTGGAGTTTACTTTCAAACCAGTGATACAGTGTATGTCAATGTCACAGTCTCTTTGGTAGTTAAAGTTGACAGCATTAATTAGAATCAAAACTACAAAGCCGGTTTCCTTTGTTTTTTCTTGTAACTCTGTTAAATGTCTGTGATACGCAAGTCAATTTTTTTAAAGTGGCATTTTTTTTAATTGAGGTTTTGATCTGATTCAGAGTATGAGATTTGGGTTTTTTTCAAAATTCAGGATTTTAAAATTCAAAAAAGTCTAAGATCCACTAAGAAAAAATATATTGGCCAAATTCAATAGAAGATTAAGTTCAAGGATAAAGCAATATCAAGATCAAATCCTAGAAAATTTAGTTCTTCAAGAAGAGACCTCAAGAGTTGGGTTAAAGAAGTTCAAGATTTTTGAAGAGAAGACCGCCTAAGCAATGATGGCGAGATTTGCATAGTTTTCGTATTTTGACCATAATTTTTTTTTCCCGATATCCGATTTTAGTGATTCAAGTTGTGTTGGAAAGATGACTCAAAGATCTATAACTTTTTAGTTTACGCTAAAGACAAATTCGGATTCCTTCTTAGTCAAAATTCGATAGAAAATAATATAATTGTAAGGTTTTATATTATATTTAGTGTTGGGCTGAACTCTAACGCTATTTTAAGTCTTATTTAGCTTAAGATTTAGATTAGTTCAATTATGACTTCTTTTTAAGTATTGTAGTTTAATTAGTTTTCTTTGTTCAAATTAACTTTGGATTTTACAAATATTTATTTAAAGGTATTTTTAACTTGTAATTTTGATTACGTATGTTTCAGAATCTAAACATAAGGAAATTACGTGAGCTTTATGAGAAGAGGAAATTTTCTTGTTCATTGAATTGAATACAAGACTTATCAAAGATTGAGCAAGTGCGACTGCTCCCACTCCAATCTAAATGGCTCTGCCACTATCCGGGTTGATATAATCATATCATGTCATCTTTTTTATTAATTGTGTCGTATTCACGTTTTCCACACATGTATGAGAAATTTTCATTTTCCCACTTAAAGAATTGTTAAAGTTCAGTCTTATCCAAAAACTTTTAAAATGTCCAGTTTTCCACCTAAAGTTCAAAAAATGTTCACTTTTCCACCTAGACGATAATACCGTTAGAACTTTGCTGATGTCATAAGGGTATTTCGGTCATTTAATAACATCAAAGTGAAAAAGTGAATATTATTTGAACTGCAGGTAGAAAAGTAACAGTTTTTATATTTAGATTATCTTGGATGGATTATAAATTGTAAATGTTATTTTGGAAGCTAAATGGACATGATTTAATTATGAATATTATTTTATTTTATTTTGGATGTTTAAATTAAATAACTTAAAAAATTTAAAATGTAAAAATTTGGATATCCGAAATTTTTAAAAATACAATTCAGATCCAC
>SKCR01010751.1:0-21695 GCA_019454045.1 Zanthoxylum bungeanum
TTAGGCTCTCTTCTCTAAACACTACAAGAAAATACAGAATTAGCGACGGAAAAATCCGTTTCAAAATTTCGAAACGGAATAGCGACGGAATTGAAATGGATTATAACATTAGCTACAGAATTTAACAATGGGACAAAATTCCATAACTAATAGTGGCGGGAATCAAATAGCGGGAAAAAAAATGACGAAAATAGCGACGAAATTTTGAATCTGTCTCTATTTATTGAGACAAAATTAAAATTTTGTCTCTAAATAGCGATGAAATTATAATTTCGTCGCTAAATATAGAGACGGAACGTAATTCCATCGTTATATGTAGCGATAAAAATTTATTATGTCTCTATATATAGTGATGGAAATCTATCCCGCCTCTATTTAGTGACAGAAAATAATTCCGTCTTTATATATAGCAACGAAAAATAATTATGTCTCTATATATAGCGGAGGAATTACGTTCCGTCGCTATATTTAGCGACGAAATTTTAATTCCATCGCTAAATAGCGACAAAATAATAATAATTTCGACTCTATTCACCGACGGAATAGCGACATAATTATATTCCATCTCTAATTCTACTTAAATAAATAAGATTTTCCTTACTTTCGCCAGTGACACCCAAATCCCCAAATCCCTCAAATTTCTTTGAAACGCCCTCTCTAAAAACAAATCACCTTCCTAATTCAATGGATCTTTTCCTTGTAGCATACTAATTAAAAGATACCCCCCATGAGTGCATGATTTCTTTCCTACCCAAATAAGGACAACCATAATCCTCTCATATAAAAAGAGACATAAACCAAACCTTTCACCCGAGAGCTCATTTACGAAAAAAACACTAAAAGAAAGAAACCCTTAGCCTCTCTCTCTCACTCGGCCCTCTCTCCTCTCCCATCACTCTAGACCTTCACAAAAATCAAACATAAACCCTAATCACTCACGCCTCTCTCTCACTCGGCTCATCAACAACACAACAAAATAAATAATAAACCCTAATCGGTTCCCTCTCTCCTCACATCCTCTTCTCTCTCACACACTAACCAAATAACCCTTCAACGGCCATGAATCAGCCCTCCACCGAGCATAAAAACTCATCTCCACACAAACCATAAACGAGAAAGAAACAAAGACACGACATCAACAAGACAAACAAACCAAGCTGCCCCTTTGACCAAATCAAATCAACAAAAAAAGCAGCCCTCAAGCATCAAAACCCTTTAGCCACGTACACGCCCCCACCAACTGACTCACGTCCAAACAAAAAGCCACTAAACTCTCCTCACATTTCACACGCTCAGCCAACCCACAAAGCAAACCAAATAACATATCAGCCAACAGCTCCAAAGTAAACCCCTCACACGTTAAAACCCCATGCAACCAGACACCAGCCCCATCGCTCATGCCTAACTGCCATTCACCTATTCAAAAAGTCACTCACGACACACTGACAGCCTCACAAAAACAGCACCCAACGCATGCAAACAAAACCAACTAACTCTGCTCTGAACGTAAGAAAACATCCCCTCTCCACCGACAAACACAAAGCCAAGCAGCGGCCACCCAACCGAGCACATCAACGTGAAACTATCCAAAACAGTTAGTAAATCACCCTTAAATCGAACAATAATCGACACCAAAAATAGTCCCCAAAACAGCCCCGAAACAGACCCATAATAACCTAAAATAGTCCCTTATTTCAGCAAAAATAATACCCCAAAAAAGCAGCAAAGTCGTTCCAAAACAGTGAAGAAACCGAGACAAAATAGTGGAACAATGAAGGAAAACAGTAAACCAGTGAACCAGAGGAGTTGCGGAGCATTAACTCTTCCGACAGCCGCGTAACGCACTTCCAAGAGGCGACTTAAAAGGTAAGACCTGAGGGTACCCTTTATTTATTCTCGTTCATCTTTTTAATTATTTATTAGTATTTCTTTGCATGCGTATTGTTGGTTCATGTATGTTATTGTTGTGGGATGAATGATTTTGTGCTATCTCTCGTGGTATATCGGATGGAAACCCAGACGTAAATTCCGTAGCCGAATCCGAATGGACGGTAGTGCGGTCAGAACTTGGGATACAACTCCACGTACTACTTGAGAAACACACATATTTCATTTTTATCTAATCTTGTGTTTATCCATGGTTCATTAGAAATAACACGTTATTTCCATGCATGAATTAGTTGTTTCTTTCGTATTAGGAGCTTAATTATATCTCTTCAATGTTTATGTTTAGAAAATTATTATTTATTTATGTTTCCGCATTTATCATTTAATATGTTCTTGAAATTGTGTGTCTGCCGTTATTTCGACTTACTTTTATGCATGCAAACTTAGATATAGGTTGTGTGCAAACTTAGATATAGGTCGTATGAAAACTTAGATGTAGGATATTATTACGTATGTATGTTGCGTAGACTTGGTTATATTATCACATAAATCCGTTCATTACAAGTGGCAGAAGTAAGGGACCATTCCGAACCCAACGGTTTGAGGTCTTCCCTTGCGAGGGGTGAGTGCGGCTTGAATCATTTCCCGGTTCACACTGGGTGGCGACTCCTTTATTCTCCGGTTTAGTCCCCCACGGGCTACTCCGTACTCCCGACCGGGCTGCGAGCCTGGAACAACATCTTCGAATTCTGTGTCCTACAGTCTGGCGACTCCACTAGGGATAGAGAATCGGCCCTGAAATAATGCCTTGTAATGTTTGTGATTTTTGTTTTAGTTAACCGTGTCTACAGTGGGTTGAAGGGGTTTAATCAAATGCACTATTAGAGCTAGGTAATGGTTTGGTGTTTTCCTTCATTCACTACCTTTCTATAAGGAAAAACTGTGAAGGCACCTAGATAATCATTTACTCGAAGCTACCGTGATGGACTAATTTGGAGGACCTATTGTTTATTCCTGTCACCAAAGCGATAAGAGCCTAAGAGGCAATGGTATTTAAGAGAGTTCGCTCCACCCTCCATTTGGGGAATCTTCAATAAGAAATCCATTTGACAGTCATTCATGTATCATCACTCGTTGGCACGTACCTTAGCGTATAAAAAAGGGTGCGCTCACTTGGTCGTCCGAACCCTTGAATTGGGAGACTAGTTGTGGGCAATCCTTCGCCGATGGGAGCCTTTGTCTACACTCCTATTAACCCATATGTGAACCATAGTTGTATGACCAATAGAAGCCATCCCTTTATGCTTGTGTTTGGGACCATCATCATCTGGATTCATTTGGACTTTTTGTCATGAGGTGTGAGCTTGTTGGGCCATTTAAACTGGGACGAGATTGTATCTTATGACGATTGGGCCGAAAGTTTCTAAAATGCTGATGGGCTACTTTATGTTTGGGCCCCCTTTCATTTGAAGTTGTTTAGCCACGTTATTGCAAAAGTGTAAACCTGTTGGGCCTTTTTCAACTGAGACGAGTTTGCACCTCGCAATAATGTGATTGAATGATTTAAAATGATAATAGGCAAACTTGTATGAAAACCTTGATGGGCTTAGAAAGTCCAAACATGATCCAAATATGCTAGAAGCATGAGTTCGATATCCGCACTGGCTTTCATCCAGAAAGGATACGCCTTGCTACGGTATATTTGCATACTGTTGGATGCTTCCAAGTTCATCCCCATGACTACGGTTGCAGAAAGCCCAATTCTTCGTTTCTAGACAATGGCACGATTACCATAATAGGCTTAGTCCATAGTGTAAATGGGTGGTCTTTGTCTTTTACCGATGGAAATGGACAGAAGTGGCCGAGGTTCACCCCGTAGCATAAGAGAGAGCGATTATGTGTACCTCACATTGGTGCATAAAATAAGCCATACCTAGGACAGAAATGGACTTACCACGAGTGTGGGAGATATCAGGTCGGAGGGATATATGTTGTTTTGATAACCACATGCATCTCATGCATACACGCATCATGTTAAACCATGTGTCTTAAAAGCCATCATAGATATCCGTTGGGTTAGAAAAATGAGACTTGTCAAGAAGAGTTTAGCAAACATGGATATCGGTGAAAAGGAAACCGAGGAACAGGAAAATTTACGGCAAGGATAGAAAGACTATTGTGAAAAAAAAAAGAAAAAAAAGAAAAAAAAAAAGAAATTTTTTGTTTTTGTTTTAGTCATTAATAGTTAGGCATAAGTCCGATAATGAAATGGTTTTCTTTAGGGTGAAATCTTAGAAACGATAAGTTCTTGATACACTTTTATCTGACGATTTGAGTAATTGATCTATGTTAGACTCGTAAGCACTTGATTATGGTTCTTAGCAGTGAAAACCTGAGTAGTTAGCAAAGTGACTAGTTGAAGAAATTGTAGGTCGGTGAATGATAGTTCGCCTAAATGTCTATCCTGATTTGTTTGTGTTATGATGTGTGGTATGGTTGAAAATGAAAGAAAAGTCTCTAAGGAAAAGAATTAAACCACATATAACCGATGAGCGTGAAGCTACCCATGGGTGAGTATTAGGACCACCATGAGGAGAAATGCTACCTTAAAGGGTATGTGTTGGAAAAAAAAAGGGAAAAAAAGAAAAAAAAAAAGAAAAAAAAAGAAGAAGTTCAAAACGAAAAGAAAAAAAGACAAAAGAGAAAGAAAATCATACCACATTGAGCACATAAAAGCAACTGCAGGGCATAATTGAGACATCTAGGTTGGTTTGATCCATCGATCCTAATTTTTTGACGAAATCATTGAGTTGGCTTACCTGGGGATGAATCTGCAAAGGAACCTTTGCGCACACACACTTTGACTCTGGCTTAGATCATTTATTCAAAGACTTGGATTTAAGTTGCATTGAATGTTTTGAAGGTTCTCTGGTTTCAATACTGGGCATTCTTTGAGGGCAATAATATGTGTAACTATTGGGACTATTTTGTAGCATGTAATATAGTATGATGATATAGAATGCCACATCATGTAGTCCACCTTGACCTAGTGTAAACAGTAGAAGAGCAGAAAGCTAAACCAAGTCTGGGGTCGACCAGTCTACCACCCCGCGAATAAGGGATATACTGAGAACTTGAGCCATGAGATAAAAGAGAACTGACCAACCACCAGAAAAGAATTTACAGAAAGAAACTGTAAGCAGGCTCAGGGGGCGACCAAAGACAGCTATAAGCGAAGGACACCGAGGAGCACAAGGAAGACCTAATCCATCGGAATAGGAAACACATCCATGCATACATGCATACACGTCACATGCACGCAATTTTTGTCTTGTGTTTGTTCGCGGGTTTTGAAGAAAAGGAAAAAGCAGCAAATACAAGCAGTTACGGGAATGAATCCCAGGGTCGAGGCCCACTTTGTCAGCAGTTTCGGGAATGAATCCCAAGGTCGAGGCCCACATTATCAACAGTTCGGGAATGAATCCCAGGGTCGAGGCCCACTTTGTCAGCAATTTCAGGAATGAATCACAGGGTCGAGTTCCACATTATCAGCAGTTCAGGAATGAATCCCACGATCGAGGCCCACTTTGTCAGCAATTTCAGGAATGAATCCTAGGGTCGAGGCCCACATTATCAGTAGTTCGGGAATGAATCCCAAGGTCGAGGCCCACATTGTCAGCAGTTTTGGGAGTGAATCCCAGGGTCGAGGCCCACATTATCAGTAGTTCGGGAATGAATCCCAGGGTCGAGGCCCACATTGTCAGCAGTTTCCGGAGTGAATCCCATGGTCGAGGCCTACATTATCAGCAGTTTTGGGAATGAATCCCAGGGTCGAGGCCCACATTATCAGCAGTTCAGGAATGAATCCCAGGGTCGTGGCCCACACTATCAGCAGTTTGGGAATGAATCCCAGGGTCGAGGCCTACGCTGTCAGCAGTTCGGGAATGAATCCCAGGGTCGAGGCCCACATTATCAGTAGTTCAGCAATGAATCCCAGGGTCGAGGCCCACTTTGTCAGCAATTTCGGGAATGAATCTCAAGGTCGAGGCCCACATTATCAGCAGTTCGGGAATGAATCCAAGGGTCGAGGCCCACATTATCAGCAGTTTCGGGAGTGAATCCCGAGGTGAGGCCCACATTATCAGCAGTTTGGGAATGAATCCCAGGGTCGAGGCCCATATTGTCAGCAATTTCGAGAATGAATCCCAGGGTCGAGGCCCACATTATCAGCAACTCCTCAAGAATGAGGATTAGTAAGCTAGGAATGGCGCTCCGGGAATGGAGCATGGGTCGAGGCCCATATCAGCAATGCCGGGAATGACACTCCGAGAATGGAGCATGGGTCGAGGCCCACATCAACAATGCCGGGAATGGCGTTTCGGGAATGGAGCATGGGTGGAGGCCCACATCAGCGATGCCGGGAATGGAGAATAGGTCGAGGCTCACATCATCACATGTCGGGAATGGAGCATGGGTCGAGGCTCACAACCGCGACGCCTCGGGAATGAGGTTTAGCATGCCAGGAATGGCGCTTCGGGAATGGAGCAAGGTTCGGAAGAGGACCAGCGACGCCTCAGGAATGAGGTTTAGCATGACGGGAATGGCGTTCCGAGACTGGAGCAAGGTTCGGAAGGGGACCACAACTTATCAGCACAGTTCGGGAATAAAGCCCAGGGAACAAAGCCCACATTCGGTGGTTCGGGAACAAAGCCCAGGGGTTGAAGCACCTCGCCACCATATCAGCTCAGTCCGGTAGTGATTCCTAGAGATCGCAGCATCTTGCAAAGATGAACCTCAGAGGTCGCAGTACCTAACCACCAGATCAACTTAGTTCGAAGCAACAAACAAGTCAAGCAGCATCTGGCGAGCCAGGTAAGTAAAAATGCATGCATAACTTTGATAGGATTGTCATTGTCACACACTGCACAAGTCCCATCAAAGTGAGGGCGATTGTAGGCACTGTATTTTTACATATAAGTCCTTATGATGCCTCGTATGGAGGCACTACCCAATAAGTTACAGAAGTTGCGGGAAACGGATGTCAGAAGGGAAAATTCAGAAATCAATACATTGTTGGACTTAATTCGTTTGCTTAGCTTCGGGTTCGCTCATTGGATCTCTGTTTCAAAATTCATCCTTGGCCCAAAACCCCTGCAACCCATACCAAGCCACACACCCAAGCCCACACACCACCAACCCACACGCCCAAGCCCACCAAAAAGGCCATGCCACACGCCCAATCCAAAATATCCAACATATTAAATAAGTCAAATCAAATCACCTTCCCAAATTAAATAAATAAAATCAAATCACATGCCTAAACTAAATAAGTCAAATCAAATCCCATAAATCCCTTTCCTAAACTAAAACAAACCACCTTCCTAATTCAATGGATTTTTTCCTTGTAGCACACTAATTAAAAGATACCCCCCATGATTGCATGATTTCTTTCCTACCCAAATAAGGACAACCATAATCCTCTCATATACAAAGAGACATAAACCCAAACCTTTCACCCGAGAGCTCATTCACGAAAAAAACACTAAAAGAAAGAAACCCTTAGCCTCTCTCTCTCACTCGGCCCTCTCTCATCTCCCATCACTCTAGACCTTCATAAAAAATCAAACATAAACCCTAATCACTCACGCCTCTCTCTCCCTCGGCTCATCAACAACACAACAAAATAAATAATAAACCTTAATCGGTTCCCTCTCTATTCAAATTCTCTTCTCTCTCACACACTAACCAAATAACCCTTCAACAGCCATGAATCAACCCTCCACCGAGAAATAAAAACTCATCTCCACACAAACCACAAACGAGAATGAAATAAAGACACAACATCAATAAGACCAAAAAACCAAGCTGCCCCATTGACCAAATCAAATCAACAATAAAAGCAGCCCTCAAGCACCAAAACCCTTTAGCCACGCACATGCCCCCACCAACAGACTCACGTCCAAACAAAAATCCAATAAACTCTCCTAACTATAGGCACTACATTTTTACATAAGACCCGATGATTAGCCTCGTATGGAAGCACTACTCTTTAAGTTACGGAAGTCGCGGGAAACAGACGTCGGAAGGGAAATCAATACCTTGTTGGACTTAATTCATTTGCTTAGCTTCGGGTTCGCTCGTTGGATCTTTGTTTTAAAATTTATCCTCGGCCCAAAACACCCGCAACCTATACCAAGCCACACACCCAAGCCCACACACTACCAACCACACGCCCAAGCCCACCAAAGAGCCATCCTCACACGCCCACAAGCCTCCGAACTCATCCAAAAAATATTCAAACACATTAAACACATGTTGAAATCCAACCAAATCACCTTCCCGATTTAAATAAATCAAATCAAATCATCTTCTCGAATTAAATAAATCAAATCCAATCACATGCCTAAATTAAAGAAATCAAATCAAATCCCATAAATCCATTTCATAAACTAAAACAAATCACCTTCCTAATTGAAGAGATCTTTTCCTTGTAGCACACTAATTGAAGATATCCCCCATAATTGCATGATTTATTCTTTTCTTGTACAAGGAAAACCCTAAACCTTTCTAATAAAAAGGAGCACAAACCAAGCTATTCTTCCCCTAGCACATTCACGCCTAAGACAAAGAAGAATAACCTCCACATTGCCGAGAATCACACCCCCTAATACATCCCTCCACATTGCTGAGAATCACAGCCCACAAACCAGCCCATTCTATCACCGAAAACATCACCACAAACCAGCTCCATCATCACCGCAAAAAAGTCCATTAATCACCCCTTAAAACACCAAAACAGCAAGCCCCTAATCACCCCTTAAAACACTGAAATAGCAAGGCTCACACACCCCTTAAACTACCATAAAACAGCAGCCCACACAACCTTCAAAACACCAAAAAAACAAACCCCTGAAACTGCCTTAAACCACCACAGAATCAGCCCCACAACACGCCTCTTTCACCGAAAACAGTAGCCTAATATAACCCTTCAATCACCGAAACTGTACCCCCTAAAATAGCCATCAAATTCCACAACAACTTCACCCCAAACACCCCCATCAACCACCAAAAATAGTAAGCTAAAACAGTCCCTAATTACCGTAAAATAGTAAGCTAAAATAGTCAATAATTACCGTAAAATAGTAAGCTAAAACAGTCCTTAATTACCACAAAAATAGTGACCAAAAATAGCAGCAAAAACAGAGAAAACATGGGCCCAAAATAGCGAGGCGACGAGGAAGACCTTGAACCAGTGAACCGGAGGCGTTGCGGAGCATTAACCCTTCCGACAACCGCGTAACACACTTCCAAGAGGCGACTTAAGAGGTTAGACCTGAGGGCACCCTTTTATTTATTCCCGTTCATTTTTTTTATTATTTATTTGTATTTCTTCGCATGCATATTGTTGATTCATGTATGTTGTGGCCATGAGATGAATGATTTTGTGCTATCTCTCGTGGTATATCGGATGGAAACCCATATGTAAATTCTGTAGCCTAATCTGAATGGATGGTAGTACGGTCTATACTTGGGATAAAATTCCACGTACTGCTTGAGAAACGCACATATTTCGTTTTATCTAATCTTGTGTTTATCCATCGTTTATTAGAAATAGTATGTTCTTTGCATGCATGGTTTAGTTATTTCTTTCACATTAGGAATTTGGTTATCTCTCTTCAATATTTATGTTTAGACAATTATTTGCTTATATTTCTGCATTTATCAATTTAATGTGTTCATGAGATTGCGTGCTTGCCGTTATCCCAACTTACTTTTATGCATGCAAACTTAGATATAGGTTGTATGCAAACTTAGAAGTAGGTTATTTTGGGTATGTATGGTGAGTAGACGTGGTTATATTATCGCATAAATCCGTTCATTACAAGTGGCATAATTAAGGGACCATTCCGAACCCAACGGTTTGAGGTCTTCCCTTGCGAGGGGTGAGTGCGGCCTTAAATCATTTCCCAGTTCACACTGGGTGGCGACTCCATTATTCTCCAGTTTAGTCCCCCACGGGCTACTCCGTACTCCCGACCGGGCCGCGAGCTTGGAACAGCGTTGCCGATTTCAGTGTCCTACACTCTGGCGACTCCACTGGGGATAGAGAATCAGCCCCAAAATAATGTCTTGTAATGTTTGTGATTTGTGATTTAGTTAATTGTGTCTACCGTGGGTTGAAATGGGTTTAATTAAAGGCATTATTAAAGCTAGGTAATGGTTTGGTGTCTTCCTTCATTCACTACCTTTCTATAGCTGAAGGGAAAAGCTGTGAAGGCCCCTAGATAATCATTTACTCGAAGCTTACCGTGATGGACTAATTTGGAGGACCTATTGTTTATTCATATCACCAAGGCGATAAGAGCCTAAGAGGCTTGGGTATTTAAGAGAGTTCGCTTCACCCTCCCTCTGGGGAATCTTCAATAAGAAATCCATTTGACAGTCAGTCATGTATCATCACTCGTTGGCACGTACCTTAGCGTATAAAAAAGGTGCGCTCACTTGGTCGCTCGAACCCTTGAGTGGGGAGACCTAGTTGTGGGCAATCCTTCGCCAGCGGAAGCCTTTGTCTACACTCACATAAACCCACATGTGAACCGCAGTTGTATAACCAATAGAAACCATCCATTTATACTTGCATTAGGGACTATCATCATTTGGACTTAGTTGGACCTTTCGTCACGAGCTATGAACTTGTTGGGCCATTTAAACTAGGACGAGTTTGTGTCTTATGAAAATTGGGCCAAAAGCTTCTAAAATGACGATGGGGCAATTTGCGTGGGCCCCTTACCATTTGAATTTATTTAGCCACGTTATCGCGAAAGTGTAAACCTGTTGGGCCTTTTCAACTAGGACAAGTTTGGACCTCGCAATAGTATGGTTGAATGCTTTAAAATGATAATGGGCCGACTTGTATGAAAACCTTGATGGGCTTGTATATTCCATGCATTGCACGCATACATGCTAACATGCGGTTTTAAAAGACACCATAGATACCCATTGGGTTAGGGAAGAAGAAAGACTTGTCAAAAGGCCGTTAGCGAACATGAACGAATCAGAAAACGAGGGATCCCGCATGGATCAGCTGGAGACTTGTCTCACCAAGGTCACCAAGCAGTTGCAAGCCTTGACCACAGCTATGGCTAATATGGTTGTGCCCCGTGCTGGGGGAAGCTCTGAGAATGCGAGGAGTGAATAGCCTCCGAACAGGTTGGGTGATGATATCCACGTTTTTAATGATGACGTGGCTGAGTATGCCGTGGGATGGATAGCTGGGTCTCAGACAGAGTTGCAGAAACTCCGGGACCAGCTAGAGTCGGTTACCCGCAAGTTGAAGGGTAAACATGAGGATTTGCTAGACTATGAGGCGATGAATTTCGAGGAGTAGCTGCCGGCTCAATTCAAGATGCCCGACATAGCCAAGTTCAATGGGAACGGGGAACCAAGGGTCCATGTCCGACATTATGTTTCTGTGATGAGTTCAGTGGGTCTGCCAAAGCGTCAGGTTCAGAAAATATTCAGGATGTCGCTTGAGGGGGCACCCGTGGTATGGTATCATGGCCTTGAGAGGAAATTCAAGGATGATTGGAGAGCATTGGCAGATGCCTTTCTGAATCTGTATGTCACAGATTTGGAGATCGACATGTCGCTTCACGACTTGGAGAATACCAAACAGAAGCCGGAGGAGAGCTTCAGGGATTATGTAGATCGCTAGAGGAGCCAGCTTTTGAAGATGCAAACTCGGCCTTCGGAGAAGGACCAAATCAAGATGATCATCAAGGGCACCAAGCCCTCAATTTATGGCAAGCTGATGAGGATGACATCTATGATTGGTGGTTTCGATAGTTAAGGGAGACTGTCATGGACATTGAGGAGGAAGAAGCTGAGAACAAGAAGTTTTATGGCCTGAACAGAATGACTATTGGAGGACCATCAGGTACCAAGCCCATTTCTGCTGAGGTTACCGCCATCAAAAACTGGCATTTCTCTAACCTGGGTAGGCCTTTGTCTAAGGTGCTTGAGAATTTGACGAGACAAGGACTCCTAGAACCCTTAGAGACTAGACCACTCCCCAATCCTCCACCACCGCACCTCAATATAAACCTATATTGTCGTTACCACCATTAAAAAGGCCATGACACCGATAACTGCGCCCGCCTCAGACATGAAATCCAAGACCTCATCGAATCCTACAAAATACCCGACCCGGAAAAAGAGCAACCCAACACACACAGAAACCCCTACCTAACTATCATTCTATCTCACCACCTACCTACATGATTAGCTCTGACCTACCGGAAAACCTTGTCCTCCAAACCTTCGACCATCAAGCCTTTTGCTTAGGGATTTGGGACATCAATAGTGAGGATGAAACAGAGCATGGGAAGAATTTCTGGGAGGACTTCTCAAGCAGTGATGAAGAGGAGGTGAAAGGAATGACACGCATTGGGTGTTTTTACAGTGATATAGTGGAAAAAGGCAAGGAAGTGTTGGCAGAAGGTAGAGAAGTGGCAGAAAACGTAGATAATGTTGAAAGATATGTGGTGCTGCGTTAGTTGAAGAAAACACGAGCACATGTAAGAATCTGGGAGTTGTTGTGTGCATCTCAGGAGCATAGGCGTGCCATGGTTGAGGCCTTAAGCAAGATAATAGTATCGGAAGATGCCAACCCTACAATGTTCGTAGGATCGGTGCAGAAGGAAGCTTTGCAAGTGATAACCTTTTCTGAGGAGGAACTTCCGGCGGAGGGAAGGAATCACAATAGGCCTCTATTCATACGAGCTGAAGTGAGAGGTAAGAAGACATCTTGTGTGATGGTCGATGATGGCTCATCTATCAATGTGTGCCCTTTGAAGATTCTATCGAGGTTGGGTATGAAGACGACAGATCTGAGTCCCTCCAATATGACTATCAAGGCATATGATGATAGTAAGCGGGGAGTTGATGGAACTTTTGTTGCCGTAGTCAAAGTGGGCCCAATTGAAGATGAAGTCGAGTTAACGGTGCTTGATATCCCGACCACTTTTGCTTTGCTATTGGGGAGGCCATGGTTTCACAAGCTTGGGGGTGTGCCCTCCACTTTACATCAGGTTATTAAGTTTTTGTACGGGGGCGAGATTGTCACTATTAGAGCTGAAGTAGACAATGTTGTGGCCGCCTTGGAGATACAACCTTTCACGAGGTTCCAAGTGTCGGCAACCTTTGAGGAGTGGGTGGATCCTAAGGTGGCTAGGATATTAAAGAAGATGAAGTTCGAGCCGGGTATAGGTTCGGGTGTTGGAGGAGCATTGCCCGACTTCAAGGGGCAGACCACCAGGAGAGGTTTAGGATACAAGTCTGATGAGGATAAGCCGAAGACTAAGAAGAAAGGGTTGAAACTGACAGAATATTTCATGAAAGCAACGGGGTATCAATGAGAGCCTGAACCAGTGGAAGTCAACGGGATCACGGTACCAGGATTTGAGATCTTCTATGATGTGATGGGTAAGAAACCGCTGGTAGGAGAAGTTGCAAAGGAGGAAGACAAGTGGGAGGAGGATCTGATGCAGCTGGAGAGCAATGAGACAGAAGAAAACCCGGCTGTGGAGGATGAAGAGTCTGTAGAAGACGAAGATGTTTATCTCCCTGATTTATTTGAGTGTACTTCTACATTCGCTAATAATAAAGACATTCATTTCGCTTACTGGCCTGAGTCTCTTCCTTTCAACTTGCACGACTTGAGTATATTTGACATCAACTCAACCAAAACAAACGCATTTAACCTTGGTACGCTTGAAAGCCCCAAGGAGATTCTAATTGCAAGTGAGGTTACCCCCGAGGAGCGGAAAAAATTAGAAGCGATGTTAGTCAAATATGCTAAAGTATTCGCTTGGTTCTACGAGGACTTGCCCGGAGTAGATACCGACTTATCCGAACATGAGGCCGATAAAGCAGAAGCTCCGAAGGATGAGACCTGAGTGGGCCGAGAAAGTTAGAGAGGAATTCAAGAAGCAGATAGATGTGGGATTTCTAGAAGTAGTGAAGTACCCCGAGTGGTTGGCAAACTTTGTGCCAATACCGAAGAAAGATGGGAAGGTTAGAATATGCGTGGATTACAGAGACCTTAATAAAGCTTGCCCGAAGGATGATTTCCCGTTACCCTATATAGATGTGCTAGTTGATAGTGCAGCTTTATCTACCATGTACTCGTTCGTGGATGGGTTCTCAGGATATAATCAGGTCCTTATGGTTGAAGAAGACAAGAATAAGGCTGCCTTTGTCACGGAGTGGGGTACGTATTGCTACAAAGTGATGTCGTTTGGGCTCAAGAATGTATGAGCCACTTACCAGCGGATGGCCACTACGTTATTCCATGACTTAATGCATAAGGAGATTAAAGTATATGTTGATGACATGATGGTGAAGTCAGAGACAAAAAGTGGACACATAGAAGCACTGGAGAAGTTCCTTGAACGTGTCGACAAATACAACATGCGACTAAATCCCAAGAAGTGTGTGTTCAGAGTAACGTCGGGAAAATTGCTAGGACATACGGTGGGAATGTGAGGAATATAAGTAAACACTGAAGAGATCAAGTCGATTACCGAGATGCCCACGTCGAAGACAGAGAAAGAAGTTAGAGCATTCCTCAGGAAAATTTAGTACATCAGTCGGTTCATCGCCAAGTTGACGTCAGTATGCGAGCCTATCTTTAAATTGCTGAGGAAGGACCAGCCAGTGAAATGGAATGAGTAATGCCAAGAAGCTTTCGACAAGGTCAGAGAATACTTGGTGAAACCTCCCGTCTTGAAACCTCTCTGACCGGGCAAACACTTAGTACTGTATCTGGCCATAGAACCCGAAGCGTTGGGGGCGATGGTGGTACAAGCAGATGAGACGGGGGTAGAGCATGCAGTCTATTACCTCAGTGAGAAGATGTTTCCGTATAAAGCCTGCTATCAAGAAGTAGAGAAGATCTGTTTGGCAGTAGTGTGGGTATCCAAAAAACTGCGTCATTACTTCCAATCTTACAAGATCCAAGTGGTAGCAAAAGAGAATCCCTTGAAGTATCTACATTTGGTGCCTTCACTTGTAGGGAAGTTAGGCAGATGGTTGGTGTTGCTGACAGAGTTTGATATTGAGTATCTCACTTCTAAAGTAATCAAAGTTCAAGCCGTAGCGGAGTTCCTAGCATTACAACCCATAGAAGGAGACCAATACAAGTTTGAATTCCCAGACGAAGAGATCCAGGCAATAGCAGTTCAAGGATGGAAGATGTAATTTGAAGGAGCAGTAAACTACAAAGGATCCGGAATAGGGATTGTGATAGTAACCCCCGAAGGAGAAACACTGCCTATGGCCAAGAGGTTGACGTTCGGAGTAACCAACAACATGGCCGAGTATGAAGCATGCGCCTTTGGATTAACGGCGTTGATAACTTTGAAGGCTAAGAATGTAGAAATCTACTGAGACTCGATGTTGGTAGTCCGACAGATGCAAGTAGAATAGGAACTGAGGGAGAACAGTTGAAACCCTACCTATTCCACCTCAGGAATCTGGCACATGCCCTCCCCGATTGTAAATTCCATCATTTGCCGCGAGAAGATAATCAAATGGCAGACGCGTTAGCCACACTAGCCGCACCTTGGGAAAATCCGGAGAAGTTGATGATGAACCACAAGGTTGAGGCCCACATCAGTGTCAGTTTCGGGAATGAATCCCAGGGTTGAGACCCACATCAGTATCAGTTTCGGGAAGGAATCCCAGGGTTGAGGCCCACACCAGTATCAGTTTCGGGAATGAATCCCAGGGTTGAGGCCCAAATCAATGTCAGTTTCGGGAATGAATCCCAGGGTCGAGGCCCACATCACCAACGGTTTTCAGGAATGAATCCCAGGGGGCGAAGCCCACATTATCAGCGGTTGAAAGGAAGAATTCCAGTGGAGTGAAAAAAAAAGTCCTTGATGGTTAAGCATATGTCCGGTGCTGAAATTGTTTGCCGTAGGGTAAAACCTTAGAAACAATAAGTGCAAGAGGTGCTCTTATCCGATATTTTGAGTGGATGATCTCGGCTAGACTTTCGGGCGCCTAATTACAAGATCTTAGCAGTTGAAGCCTGAGCAGTCGATAAGATGATTAATTGAAGAGATGGCGGATCAGTGAATGACCGTTTGCTTAGATGTCCATCCTGGTTTACTTATGTTACGATATGTGATATGGTTGGAAACAAAGGAAAAGTCTCTGAAGAGGAAAAATAAACCACCTATAACCGATAAGTGTGAAGCTACCCATGGGCGAGTATTAGGACCACCATGAGAGAAATGCTACCTTAAAGGGTAGTTGTGTTAAAAAAATATTCTTGAAAAGACGAAAGAAAAGAAGAAAACCATATCATAATTAGTACGAAGAAGTAATTGTAGAGCATGATCAAGACATCTAGGTTGGTTAGACCCACTGATCCCGTTCTTTGAAATAAAATCATCGAGTTGGCTTACTTAAGGATTAAGCTGTGAAAGAACCTTAGCACACACACACACTTGGAGTCTAGTTCAGATCATTTATTCAAACGGTCGGATTTGATTTTTATCAAGTACTTTGAAGGTTCTCTGGTTTCGACACTATGCATCCTTTGAGGACGAAAATGTGTATAACTATTGGGACTATCTTGTAAAAGAGAGTAATAGGGTATGACAGTACGGAACACCGCATCAAATGATCTACTTATCCGAGTGCAATCCATGAAGAACAAAGAGATAAGCTAAGTCTGGGGGCGACCAGCCTACTACGTATGATACAAGTAATGGTTCGGAAATGGACCACCTTACAGTAACGGTTCGGGAATGGACCATCTCATAGTAACGGTTCGGGAATGGACCACCTCACAATAACGGTTTGGGAATAGACCACCTCACAGTAACAGTTCGGGAATGGACCACCTCACAGTAACGGTTCAGGAATGGACCATCTCACAGTAATGGTTCGGGAATGGACCACCTCACAGTAATGGTTCAGGAATGGACCACCTCACAGTAACGGTTTGGGAATGGACCAGCTCACAGTAACGGTTCGGGAATAAAGCCCATAGGTCGAAAGCACATCGCCAATACATTCAGCACAGTTCAGGAATAAAGCCCAGGGAACAAAGCCCACATTCGGTTGTTCGGGAACAAAGCCCATGGGTCGAAGCACCTCGCCACCATATCAGCTCAGTTCGGTAGTGATTCCTAGAGATCACAGTATCTTGCAGGGATGAACCTTGGGGTCGAAGCACCTCACCACCATGTCAACTCAGTTCAAAGCAACAGCAAGTCAGATAGCAGCTGGCGAGCCAGGTAAGTAAAAATGCATTGCATAACTTTGATAGGATTGTCATTGTCACACACTGCACAAGTCCCATCAAAGTGGGGGCGACTGTAGGCACTACATTTTTGCATAAGACCCGATGATGAGCCCCATATGGAGGCACTACTCTTTAAGTTGCGGAAGTCGCGGGAAACGGACGTCGGAAGGGAAATCAATACCTTGTTGGACTTAATTCGTTTGCTTAGCTTCGGGTTCGCTCGATGGATCTCTGTTTTAAAATTTATCCTCGGCCCAAAACACCTGCAACCCATACCAAGCCACACACCCAAGCCCAAACACTACCAACCACACGCCCAAGCCCACCAAAGAGCCATCCCCACACGCCCACAAGCCTCCAAACCCATCCAAAAAATATTCAAACACATTAAACACATGTTGAAATCCAACCAAATCACCTTCCCGATTTAAATAAATCAAATCAAATCACCTTCCCGAATTAAATAAATCAAATCAAATCACATGCCTAAATTAAAGAAATCAAATCAAATCCCATAAATCCATTTTCCTAAACTAAAACAAATCACCTTCCATATGAGAAACACACATATTTCATTTTATCTAATCTTGTGTTTATCCATCGTTTATTAGAAATAGTATGTTATTTGCATGCATGGTTTAGTTATTTCTTTCACGTTAGGAATTTGGTTATCTCTCTTCAATATTTATGTTTAGACAATTATTTGCTTATATTTCCGCGTTTATCAATTTAATGTGTTCATGAGATTGTGCGCTTGCCGTTATCCCGACTTACTTTTATGCATGCAAACTTAGATATAGGTTGTATGCGAACTTAAATATAGGTTGTATGCAAACTTAGATGTAGGTTATTTTGCGTATGTATGGTGAGTAGATGTGGTTATATTATCGCATAAATTCGTCCATTACAAGTGGCATAAGTAAGGGACCATTCCGAACCCAACAGTTTGAGGTCTTCCCTTGTGAGGGGTACACTGGGTTGCAACTTCATTATTCTCTGGTTTAGTCCCCCGCGGGCTACTCTGTACTCCCGACCGGGCCGCGAGCCTGGAACAGCGTCGCCGATTTCTGTGTCCTACACTCACACTTCACTCTAGACCTTCACAAAAAATCAAACATAAACCCTAATCACTCACGCCTCTCTCTCACTCGGCTCATCAACAACACAACAAAATAAATAATAAACCCTAATCGGTTCCCTCTCTCCTCACATCCTCTTCTCTCTCACACACTAACCAAATAACCCTTCAACGGCCATGAATCAGCCCTCCACCGAGCAATAAAAACTCATCTCCACACAAACCACAAACGAGAAAGAAACAAAGACACGACATCAACAAGACCAACAAACCAAGCTGCCCCTTTGACCAAATCGAAATCAACAACAAAAGCAGCCCTCAAGCATCAAAGCCCTTTAGCCATGCACACGCCCCCACCAACTGACTCACGTCCAAACAAAAAGCCACTAAACTCGCCTCACACTTCACACGCTCAGCCAACCCACAAAGCAGACCAAATAACCCATCAGCCGACAGCTCCAAAGTAACTCCCCCTCACACGTTAAAACCCCATGCAACCAGACACCAGCCCTATCGTTCACGCCTAACTGCCCTTCACTTATTCAAAAAGTCACTCACGACACACTGACAGCCTCACAAAACTGCACCCAACGCACGTAAACAAAACCAACAAACTTTGCTCTGAACGTAAGAAAACAGCCGCTCTCCACCGACAAACACAAAGCCAAGCAGCGACCACCCAACCGAGCAACATCAACGTGAAACTATCCAAAACAGTGAGTAAATCACCCTTTAAATCGAACAATAATCGGCACCAAAAATAGTCCCCAAAACAGTCCCGAAACATACCCATAATATTTCACCAAAAATAATACCCCAAAACAGCAGCAAAGTCGTTCCAAAATAGTGAAGAAACCGAGACAAAACAGTGGAACAACGAAGGAAAATAGTGAACCAGTGAACCGGAGGAGTTGCGGAGCATTAACCCTTCCGACGGCCGCGTAACGCACTAGCAAGAGGCGACTTAAAAGGTATGACCTGAGGGCACCCTTTTATTTATTCTCGTTCATCTTTTTAATTATTTATTAGTATTTCTTTGCATGCGTATTGTTGGTTCATGTATGTTATTGTTGTGGGATGAATGATTTTGTGCTATCTCTCGTGGTATATCGGATGGAAACCTAGACGTAAATTCCGTAGCCGAATCCAAATGGACGGTAGTGCGGTCAGAACTTGGGATACAACTCCACGTACTACTTGAGAAACACACATATTTCATTTTATCTAATCTTGTGTTTATCCATGGTTCATTAGAAATAGCACGTTTTTTCCATGCATGATTTAGTTATTTCTTTCGTATTAGGAGTTTAATTATATCTCTCTTCAATGTTTATGTTTAGACAATTATTATTTATTTATGTTTCCGCATTTCTCAATTTAATATGTTCTTGAAATTGTGTGCATGTCGTTATTTCGACTTACTTTTATGCATGCAAACTTAGATATAGGTTGTGTGCAAACTTAGATATAGGTCGTATGCAAACTTAGATGTAGGATATTCTTACGTATGTATGTTGCGTAGACTTGGTTATATTATCAAATAAATCCGTTCATTACAAGTGGCATAAGTAATGGACCATTCCGAACCCAACGGTTTGAGGTCTTCCCTTGCGAGGGGTGAGTGCGGCCTTGAATCATTTCCCGGTTCACACTGGGTGACGACTCCTTTATTCTCCGATTTAGTCCCCCGCGGGATACTCCGTACTCACGACCTGGCTGCGAGCCTGGAACAGCGTCGCCGATTTCTGTGTCCTACACTCTCCCAGAATGGGTTTCCATTACGCCTCAATTATTTATGAAACTGCGAATAAATAGCTAAAGTTCTCATAGTTCAATCAAAATTAATAGACGAGTGTTCTCTGATCATTTCTCATCAGTGATTCATTTTATATGTGATATGAAGAAAAGATGGCTAAATTTACTGGATATATAATTGTCCAAGTGTTTGATTGACTCAAATGTTTGGTGCACGTGTATGAGATGTGTGCAACAAGTGAGTCATGAGTACACTATGCTAAAGGACAAGCTTCGAACACTATTCAAGGTTAGTGTAAAAGACTTGGAAACTGCTAACAATTTATTATATATTTTTAATAATTCAATAGTGCTTGTGACACAAGGGGAATGGATTTCTATTCTCAATATAACATTAAAAAGGAAAAGTTGCTGTTTTGAAACTTCTTTTTTTCCATCTCGGTTTGAGATTGCTCCCACTTTAATTTATCAGTTTAATGTTTCAGCTTGTGTACTTGAGACTTTGGAAAATGAGAAATTGGAGGGAGATCTTATTTCAAGTTACCATCTGATTGATGTCAAAAATATTCTTGAACTACTGCATTCATATTGTTTATTTCTCACTTTGTCTTGAGTTAGATTTTAATTCTCTTTTCGTGTCTCCTTGTTTGGCTACACTACAGCTGGAGCAACAATCCTTGCTGGTGGTGGTTCAGTTCCTTTCGAATAAACGACATTGATGTTATCACCTATTGGTATGGTAAACAACTAAACATAAAGCAGAGTGATCCTGTATCATTGCAGTTACTTTATGAACAAGCTTTTGTAGTTATGATTTTTACCTACTTTGATTCGATGATGAAGGATATTGTTAGATGTATGTTTAAATCTCATACGCCGAGATGGAGATGCTTGATCTCAAACTGAAGATGGCAAAGATGGAGCAGTATTTTCAGATGATGAGAGACTTGAGTTCACAGCCTTCCTCTTCAGGTCCACCTTATCCTCCGATTAATTGTGAGCAGAGAGATAAGGAGGGTTAGCTTATATGTATTTTTTTTTATGTTGTACTTTGTTAAACATTATATAATAAAATTTTTATTTTACTAGTTGTTGTATTTATTTTATAATTTAAGTAATTAATATATTTATTTTATAATTATACGTAATAATATTAATAATATTGTTTAAAATAAAATTAATTTCTTAAAAAATTTAAAAAATAATAATTTTATATAATAAAAAATTCCTAGGAAAATAGAGACGGACTTTCCGTTGCTAAATAGAGTCATTAGAGACGGAATAGAAACAAAATTTCCGTCTCTAGATAGCGACGGAATTTTCCGATGCTAATTAGAGACGGAATTTCCCGTCTCTCTTTAGCGACATAATGTCCCGTCGCTATTTAGAGACGGAATGTTCCGTCGCTATATAGAGACGGAAAATATTCCGTCGCTAATTAGAGACGGAAAATATTTCGTCGCTGACCGGTGTTGTCACACGCGTATAACGCAAGCGCACGTATCGTTCAAGTACTATAAAAAGTATCGATCCCACGAGGACTTAATACCTAAGTTATTAGTTTTATGAGGTCAAATGATTACTAGTATCTAATGGATTGATTGTTTGATTGGAATTGTGACTTAAAAGTAAATAGAATGGCGCGAAAGTTGGTTG